>JAQIVZ010001054.1:0-41941 GCA_034700945.1 Arrhopalites spinosus | reverse complement strand
AATCAGCACATAAAACTGCACCGGACTGTACCGGTCTCATACTGATTCCGATCTAGTCGATGGTGTCCTCGCATTGTGAGTCCAATGACAATAATAAATGTTACACCCACTCACAACAAATCACAAAACCTCCCTGCTTTTTACCATCGTTATTTTTTATTTTTATAGTGTGCAACATTTATGTTGATATGTAAACTAAATACATATTGTATGCATCAGTTTAGTACTACTCACATACAGATGTGTACACTTTAGTTCTAATTAAACTACACACTCTACATGTGTATGTTTTTTTTATATTTGTACAATTATTCTCAATTCAAAAAAATAGTGATATGATGATAACTGATTTGAATCTATAAAATGATCCAAGATAAATCTTTCAACAAAAAGAAAATGATGATCCAATTTTTAACCTCTTATATAATCCATTCAAAAATTGAACAATTCAAAAATAGGAACATAATAGACAAAACAAATTAATTCTTGTTATACAACAACTAATCCATCCCATAATTCCTTTATCAATGTAAACATTCAACTAATTTATACGTATGTTTTATTTTGTACACTATGAATTTATGCCAAATTTTCACATTAGCCTATTTATTGTTTTTGTAGTCCTCTCGAAATTTTCATGATGTGAGACCAAAAAGACGATGGATGCCAATAATATAATGTTACTCCTCTGTCTTGGTTCACATTCTGCATTTGATATGAGACCTACGGTATTGTGAGTATTTCTGAGTCACATGAACATTTTGCACGTGCTCCTCCACACATGGACCAAACGCTTTTAATATTACCCGGACGTCACAACTGAACTACACTCGTCCAACTGAAAAACAAGTCGTCACGAGACATCTAAAAAATTCTCATCTTCTTCCCTTTCTGTCTTTATATCATGTGTCTTCTCATATTCTACTAAACAAAACTAGAGATACTAAAGTGCCTTTTGTATTATTTCATTATAGGCAACAAACATCATTGACTCACTTTGCGTAGATAGAATTTAACAGTTAAATTTAAAAAATCATCTGAGTATTAAATGGACAAGAAGAGTGAAACACACAACGAGAGGAAAGTAGAAAAGGAAGAATTGGTTTCGGTTTGCAATAAAACAGGAGAGAAAGATATTAGTGAGACATAATGGCTGGCAACTGGAGATAATCGTTAAGGGAGATGGAGATGCAAAAAAAGGGAATAAGAAAAGAGTGTGTCTGAATTAAATTTAGATTTTGCCATTTCAGAAGACGCCACTCAACAACGCTCATCGCCAATCTAAATACAACCATGAAGAACAACAAGTATATAGAAATAGAGTATAATATAGTACACAAGTAAAAGATGCAAAAAAACTTTCCGAGTTTCACTTTGGATTGAGTGTGTGCCTGTGCAACACTTAAAGAAAACCAATACAACTTTATGAGTTGTATACGTACTATATATAAATTATATTACACGGAGAATCCTCATCATATTTTCATTTTCTTACGAGTTGATATAAGAGAGAAAGAGAACATATAAAATGGTGACTCCAACAGCTGTTTTTCCACAAGACCAAGACCCAATACTTGTACTACACCTTTCATAAAAATTATTATATATTCTCTTCCAAGTCTTCTATATAAAGAAACAATTCTGTTTCAAATCAAAAGCAGGCATCCGCCAGTCATATAATGTAATCATGATCACAACATGATAATCATACCGACCAAAGTTCATGGAAATAGAAAATTCACAATATTCCTCAGCTCTTTCATTGGTCGGTATCTGTGCTCCTTAACCTTTTCATATAATGCTCAAGATTTCCCATCCTGTCTCATTATCTAAATTTTGCAATTTCACAAATGGCAAGTGGCTCTTGTGCACACCTTGTAAATAGTGAATAGACGTCGAGTACCACAAGAGTGTCTCGAGTCACATGCATCTTTAGATACCCGGGTATTTTTAGCCCATTGTTTCGCCACCTATCTGATTTTTCAGTAGTTTAGTTCTCTCAAATTAGATTTATGCAGACACACACATGTCTCCGACTTCAAACACACCGGTGTTGCTAAATAACACAAGTTAATGGCTCATCAAGAATTTGGTATTAGATCATGTACTCATATTACACCAACATATGGACAGTGTGTAAAAAAAGAGAGAAAAAAGGGAAGAAGCTTAGCAAGAGCAATACATTGATTCATTCCTAATGTTAATAAAATATGGGTAGTATGACAAAACTTACAGGTTCTAGGAATGACTGAGAGTCCAAAGGGACAATTGGAGGCTCTGACCGAGGACGAGTTGCAACATAATATGTACCCATGGCGACTGCCCCTGCAGCCATGGCCACGCTCACCGCACCACCCGGAATCCATTCTAACACTTCTTCCATTCGTTTCACTGTAATTACAATTAGAAAACAGAAAACATTCACATTAGAAAATGATCATAATTTGACACCATACAAAATTTATAGCTGACAAAAGCGGTGCAGTAGTGTTCTGGTGAAGACATTTGAGAAGTTTTTTTGTGAGAATGTAATACTACTCTGTGTACATCCTAGAAAAAATAGAATGAAAAGTACTTACTGGTGTCATCATACTAGTCAAAAAATACCTAGTAACATTACTAAAATGATCAACATACTTTGTCAAAGAAACTGCATATCCCTTTACATTCAAGAAATTATCAAGAAATGAGATAATTTAATTTTTCCTCGGCTTGTTCCTCAAATGATAACATAGTACGAAAAATTCCAAACGGGTGACCATATCTTTATACTAGTCAAAGGTTAATTTTTTCTTTGGCCTATTTTAAGAACACTTTATTGATTATATTGCATAATATATTCTAACTAGGTGAACGACTAAGGCTTAGTACATTAGTTGGCATCTCCCTAAAATACATCAATCAAGGTGTGTGTGTTTTATGATTAAATTACCAAGATAGGGAGAATGTCTATAATACAGAATGTCTCACATTTTTCTAACCCTATTAAACTTGTAATAATAAAGACAATAAAGTTGATGATATCATGATGAGCAAACTTTATTTTGTGCATAAAGTAAACAGACTATACATTACAAGCATCTCAGTAAAATAAACAAAAGCATATGAAAATAACCATCCTTATCATAATTATGTCCTGTCCTATGGGTATTATAAGTTGTTTAATACTGTTGACACACACAAAGTGGAGATTATAATATACTTGAATTGAGTGGCGTGTGCCACATGTAAATATTTATAAAAATCATCAAAGGTTCTCTTTATATTATCTCATTTACTATTGTATTATTTAAAGCAGGTACTATAAACTTGTCTCCTTTTTTTAAATTGAACACACACACACAACAACAACAAAGACAAAACTGGAATCAAGCATGAAGCATTTATAATATAATCATGCAAATAATAATTTTTAAATCCAATTACCGTTGGTATTTTAAAACACACACGCCACAATCCACAATCGAGTCAAACTAATTTCAAAAAAATGAATAAAAAAAAAGTATGAATTTAAAATCAAAGAAAATCTTCAACTTGGTGTTTTCTTGTTTTTTTTCATTGAATATTTAAAAACAAACAACAAGAAAAATTAGGATACTTTTGAATGGAATTGAACAGACTGGAATTTGGCCAGGACACTACATAACATACACACATCAGATCAAACAAGAAATTTTGAAAATTTAAACTAAAAAAAATGTTATGAAATATTTGTAACATTTGTTCTTACTGTTTTTTAAAAGTTGTCTTTCTTTTATGAATGTATTTTTGTCTTTTTTTATAATGAATTTTTGTATGGTTATCGTTATTTATTTTTTAAAATTAATATTAAATATCCTCACTATTCTTTGAGCACAAACTTCCCGTAGTTAGATTAAGTACTTGACTTTTAGATTGTTTTTAACTTTCTAATAAACTTGACTAGAGCAATAAATTTCACAAATTGTAAAGTTTTACAACTATTTTATAATTCAGTATGGAACTTGTATGAAACCACATAGTATTATACACAGTTTAATCTACTTGATCACGATTTTTTCTTAATAAATGAATCGACAAGAAAACAAGACCAAGTTGGTGCACGTTGTAAAAAAACTTGAACTTTGGTTCCTCCTTTGGTTGTTAGTCTCTTATTTGCCGGCGAGTCTGGTCGATTTAAATTATTTTTGCAAAAGTGTGTTACGTAACAATTATGTACGATTATTATGTGCACTAGAGTCAAAAGCGTGTTAAAGGTTAGTTCTACAGTAGAATCCTAGTTATCTTTTACTAAAAAGTTCAAGAGGTTCAGACAGATGAGAGCGAAAAAAAGTTTTTGCCAAAATTGAACACGACCGCCACACCGGGTTTTTTTCGGTTTTTAAAGAAAATCTACTCCTAAATCAAGATTGCATATCCTCATGATTAAATTAGAAAGCTAAACTTGGAAACTTGACTTATTTATCCATTTCCGTTCATGCAACCACTATTGTAGCAAAAAATGTGGAACAACTTTATATTTAGAGCAGCGGATAGACCTTGTCCTCATGATGATTATAATTAGTATAATTTTATTAAATATGTAACTAACTAAAGAGAAAGAGGTTGTCCGTGACTAATATCTTTGCAAGCATGATGAATTGAAAAAATGTATGAAAACTAATGCGTGTCACTATTGAGTGACTGTCCTTCATTTTCCTTTATCATAATTCACATTAAAATATCAAATTTGACTACTTTATTCTTCATAAATTAATATTCATGACTGTAAATATTAAAAAATAAAAAAAAAAATTTTTTTGCGCTTTCAATCTTGTTGTTGTTATGTCCAGTTTTTGCTAAGCAATAGAGACATACCCCCTTATTTATATATTATAAACCATAATAATGTATGATTTTTCAGTGGCTTCAGCTGCCGGGTTGTCAGCTGTCACTTTTTCGGCTACAGTTATGTGTGCACAGTCCCAGAAAAATATACATAATGTACATATTTGTTCCTTCCAAAAATATTGATTTATTTCCCCCCATCGTACCGGTTCAAACCTTTTTGATGGACCTCAAGCTACTTTAACTCTTCATATAATATTCTACTCGTTTCATTTATTAATTCTCCCTATTTTTTTCTCATCAAAAATCATTTTCTCATGTCATTTCAGTACTATCCGTCAAAGATTTCAAGAGAAAGAATACAATCATAATAAAGACAATCATGCAAAAATATATATACACGAATTTGCACATTTACAAGCAAGCTAAACTTGTCAAGGTAAATAATAATATTATAATAAATCAATATGGAGGTACTTATTCTAATTACCTTTGGGAATGTTCCAGCACCTTAGAAGCTACAATGTTTTTAAACCTGATAGTAAAAGTATAGATAATTATTTTCTTGACATTTTTTTGCAAAAAAGCATAATATGTACATAAAATACTACACATAGTATAATTATACAACCGTCACCATTTTAAATTTAATGACGGGACTTGGAACAATATAATTAATTATTAAGGTAACACTTGCCAAAAATATTTTTTTTATGCACAGCACATGAAACACCAGTTATTTTTTTTGGTTGACAGGAACAAGAAGGAATTCACGTAGATACTCAAGTTAAACAAAAAACTACAAAATTTTGACACTATTTTTTCTCCTTACTCCAACAGAGATTCTTGACTCCAATTCTTTGCTTGCAATTCCTGACTTGAGTATCAACAGTCAAATCACCTGCATCAAAATTAATTTCCAAATTAAACTCTTCACCCCAAAAAAATCAAATTAACTATATTCATAATAAATAATAAAATTGTCTAAAACTCACCACAAATAAATATATTATTTGTATATCAGTACTATGGGGGTTCCCCTATTCAAAAATGGTTTTAGATTCCCTTTCCTGTCAAAAGAATTCAGACTCTTACATTTGACTTTATGTGAAGCCGGTCCACTAAATGATATTAATGTATTCTATCACATAAAAAAACAGTCACTTTTTTGTATGTTATCACTGTGAAAGAAACGGAAGATTTATTATTTGCAAACTTTGCAAAAAAACAAAGACACAGTCTGTGCCACCGACTCACCCAAACTCTTGTACGTTGTACACAACGTACTACTATTATTTTTATATGGCGTATATCAGTATCACACACTTACACTTTTCGGAAGTCGTCTGTTTTAGAGTATTCTTTTTGTCTTGTATGTTTTGATCATGTAAAATCTTAATTTTTGAACAACTACTCAAAAGAGGAATTGAGTTAGCAATTGAGGTAGATAGAGAAAAAGAGAGAGAGAGAAGAGAAAGGAACAGAGAAAGGAGTTTTAGTTTTAGGAAGTGTGACTGGCTTATGGATGATTCGGTTCTTTTCGGTATTTTCTCTCACTTTGTCTCCTCTTTTTTTCCCTTTTTTAGATATATATAGTCTGGAACAGGAATAGTATTTCAATTTCTTGTCCCTTTTTTTCAATGAAATGAACGGTGAACGACAACTATTTTCTTGTTCTATTGACGCTGGCGCTAGCGTAAAAAAGGGAGACGAGTTCAAATGTTACACCAAAAACACCCGCATGCAAACGTAAAATTTTTCTTATATAAGGACTTTCTTACTTATATACTCCTAGCCCTAGCATATGGCTTTGACAGTCCTACAAACCGAGAAAGAGAGAAAAGCAAGCAAAAAAGGGACAGGGCCACGTCAGTTCAGCTTGTCTTTTAATATATAAAATAAGAAATCCCCCTCCTCCTTATAATATATATTATATTAACCATATATATACATTTTCTAATTTTATTTCATTTGAATGCGACAGGTACAGAGCGAAGCGGGTAGTATCGATCTCCCTATATGTAACGCAAAATTCTCCATACATATAGTCATTATAGAGGGGGAAAAGGCTGGCGCTGGAATTCCGAATTTTCGGATTGGTTCCTCCCGGTGGTGTGTTGTTGATGACGTCATGAACCAATATCCACGTGTCGAGTTCACCCCCCCCCCCCCTCCACTCTCTTGCTTTTCCGTATGCTTCTTACTGTTGACAAAAATCCGGGCTTTTTACACCCTACAAAAATCAACTCGTGACTGAGGCTCTCGGACTGAGTCTTTTGGGATTTTTTTGGCTCCTTCTCGTTGAGACGTTGCGCATTTTGAGGGAAAAGTTGGAATAACATGGGTTTGCGCAGTCCGTATCTGAGAATCAAAATATTTTTATCGTCTTCTTTCAAGAGAGAGAGAAGATCCTCCTGACCCAATTGTTTTGACTGGAATGAGAACATTGCTCTGGTTTTTTTATTATCATGTTGAGCCACTAAACGCTTTGACTTTCCTGTCTAGACCTTTACCTTTGTTAACTTTAGGCACATGGTTCCAAATTCTAAATTAGAATTTAGATAAATGAGACTCTTGAATATGTAAAATTATACTAGAGAGAGAAAAGGGAGTTTTTTTTCCTAGACATGGCAATGATTGGATATTTAGGGGGTGCAGAGGCTCGAAGAAGAAATTATTTTTTGACTGAATGTGAGTGCAAAATTCATTTAGATGATAAAAGAGCCCCAATAATTGAGACGAATCAAGACACAATTAAAGGGAAAATTTGTTTTTATCATCTTATCCGAGGAAAACCGCTTGAATTTAGAGGTTAGTCATCACATGTCATTCCATTTATTTTTATGAAAAACTCTCCCAAAAAATAAATGATGAAATGATGTATTTATGTATGAAATTTCATTCAGATCTTCGAATTCAACTTGAAGCAATTGTCACAACAAGATTTCGCACAAAATTTGATGGTAGAGTAACAAATCAATTTACAGATGACAGATTTCTTCCAGAAGATTCAACTCCCGACTCATATCTTGTCCATCATTTTATTCGAGAAGGAAAACCCACAAATGAAGCCTATGAAATAAAAACTAAAGGGACAACTAAAGTCCGTCATTCATTTCCATTTGAACTTAAATTAAATGGAGAATGTTTGCCTCAAACATTTGAAACTGGTTATGGACGAATTCAGTACAAGTTGGTCGTGTATGGAGGGATATCTTTGGAATTTTCTGAGTTGATAGCAGCTGAAAAATATTTGACAACAAAGGGTTCATTTAATTTATCAACAGATTCAAGTCTCTCCAAACCATTGACAGTGACGAGAAAGAAACAAAAATCAATGTTCTCAACTCGACCAACACTCAAAGCTAATTTAATGTTGAAGAGGAAAGGTTTTTTATCTGGTGAAGACTTGCCCTTTAAATTCCATGTGGAGAATGCCAACTGTGAAAATATTAGTCGATTGAATGTTCAATTTGTCCAGAAAATTATTTATTTTGCTAATAAGGCTAATAAACCAACAGCTGCTGTTTTGGAATCACAAGATTTTAGTTGTGAGTCCACTGATAATGAGATTCATTGGGAAGGCTCCATTGGGATACCAGAGAACTTAATGCCAAGTTTTAGTAAAAAGAAAAAATCTATTGAAATTCTCTACTTTCTCCAGGTAATTTTTTTAAAAAAACATAAATCTTGAAAACTGAAAATTTTTCACTGATAATTGTAAGTAATAATTTATAATAAAATTAAAATAAGTAATAATTTTGTTCTTTATTTTTGAAAAATTCTTAGTTCACAGTCGAATTGATTGACAAAGTGGGCTTGAAGGGGGAGACAACGATTACCATTGGGACGACTAGAGACGAAGGGGATGAAACTGAAGAATCGGTGACAAGTTCATCAAGGAGATCATCAGTGGATTCAACCTGGGACACTATTTCTGTACAAACTTGTTCTACTCTACCTCCTTCATATTCTAAATTGTCGTCCAGAAGACCTTCACTTGAGACTTGTAATAAAAGACTTTGATTTTGTAACAATATTATTAATTTTCATTTATTGAATTTCTCTTGTTTATTTTCAGTACCTCCCACCTACGATGAAGTTGAAGAGGCAAGTCAAAATTGGGATGAGGAAGAGTCCGGAACTCGACCTAGAAGAAATTCAAATGTTATGTAATTTAATCGGCCTACAATTGCTTTCATAAAATATTCCATTATTAAATTAATCAATTAAATGAGATTTTGTCATTAATTAAAAAACTCGATGGTAGAGGCGGGAGATTACTTTTGTTCATTGTTTTTTTTCGGTCGCAATATACGGAAAATAGACGTCGATTTTATTTCATTTTGATAATCTCGAATAATTAAAGACTGAAGATGGTAAAGCACACTCGGAGTGAAGATAAGACGTCCATGGTTACGAGGCAGATGAAAAAGAACAAGAAGTGTAAGAAAATATTTTTTTATTTCACCATTTTTTTGTCTATTATTAGTACAATAAATAGCATTACTAATACTGCATTAGTGAGTACATAACTCATAATAATTACTGTTCCATTGAAACAGTGATGAAAATTCAAGAGGCGGAGATAAAAAGAAAGGAAGGTCATGATAGGAACACAAGAATGATGGCTGCTAAGAAAGAATGTAAGATGTTGTTTTTATTATTATCATTTCATCATTTTTTAAGTCAAATATTAGTATGCAGTATACATAACTAATCCATTGTTTCAATTTGAAACAGTGATTAGAAGAGAAGAGACGGTTAAAGAAGAATTGATGATATTCCATGATCCGGTCATAATAGTGGCGAATAGTCCCGAATTTCGGATGCATCATGAAGGAATCCACCTGTACCTGGCTTGTCTTGGGCTTGTGAGATGCCAAGAGCCGATATAATTTTTATATTAGCATCACTAGCTGTATGTAGTACTGCCAAACTTGTGGTTTGATGGATATCAATCATTTCGTTTTATCGAATTTCGAGTTTTTGTATTTTTAATATTATGTACCATATAATTTTTTAGAAATACTTTTTTTTACTATTTCTTGGCCTTTACGAGAACCAGTGACTTTATTAAGACTGTATTCGTGTAATAATTTATAAGACAAAGCGATCTCAAACGCTCATCACGTACTGCATGGTGCTAAAAGAGTTCCTTATATTTTGAGAGTCAGAGTTGTTTACTATAATATAGTCTAAAAAAACATAGTCAGGCTATGAAATAATTTAATGATAATATACAAAATGTAAACATATGATTGTGGATTCAATCATCTTAATGATTGTCAATGCATATATATAGTCTTGATTGATTATTAAGCATTCACGTACAAAAAATACTTGTATAGGACCTATATATGATGTAGACAGTTCTATTAGTAGAAAGAATAGATAGATATTTTCTACACGTTTTTACTATTAATATATTATTAATCTATGATAATTTATACTAATAATTTAGTCATTTAAATCGTGGAATAAAACAGTTGTCTGAGCACAAACATATCCTACATGAGTAGTATAAATTAATATACGGTCACATCAATCATCATTGTACAATTATTGTATGTACACGGCACTATAATATACCTTTAAACTAATGACAATTGGTAGAAAGCTAGTTAAGATTCTCTTCACATGTACTTTTATATGATGCGTATACATATATTAGTGTGACTCTTGAAAATTATAAGATACTCTCTCCCTTCCCAACTTACTTACAAGAAGCACCTACATATACCTGCATGCAACATCATTAAAAAACAAAAGGCTTTTTATTTCTTCCCTTCAATTCGTACTTAAAACCACAAGACAATTTGTTTGCCTCTCTCTAATGTTTACATTCATATGAGCAATGTTCCCTTTTAAATTGACAAATAATGATCAGCAAAAAATGTATAATGTAAGTAAAGACAAAAAAAAACTTTTAAAGAAACTGTTCTTGTCTCGCAAAGGAAGGAAAAGAAAATGAGGGTCAAATGCGTAATCTTCCTTTCGGCTCTATTTCCTCTCTCTCTCTCAACAATACAATATATGTAGTACAAAAACTTAATAATATATACTCAAGTACAAGATGCAAGATATAAAAAAGGCGTTGCATACACACAAAGCAGCTGATAGTCCAATCTTCACTCTCTCTTTTCTCAAAACTTTTTGCATTGACTCACTCGACTCGTTTTTTCTTTATTCAATTCGAGTGGGACAGTGTGCTAAATTATTCTCTCTCGTAGTAGAACATAACAATAATCATATTATTGTTCATTATTTAACGCTACATTTCATTCCTCTGCCCAGACTAGGCAACATCAACTATATCTTTTCCGTCATTTAAAATCAATATTACTTGTCGTTACTCTATACTTTGTTCCTTGTTATCATCATCATGACTGGAGAAAAGACTGTGACCCCTTGTACTTCCTCAACAGCGAAGCCGTTGGCTGCTGCAATAGCCGTTTTCAGTGCGGTAGGTCAATTTCAATATAATTTTTTGAATATTTCTGTGTGACATACTTATGATGAGCAACTTTATTTTAATTGTCTTTTCAATTTACAGGTCATTTCTTTGGATGCTATTCTATTTCTCTTGGCAGTGACAATTCTACCTGAAAAGGACAGTCGTCTTCTATGTCCTCCATCATGTAAGATACTAATTATTAATTAGTAATTAATGTATTATACAGTGTGTAGTCAAAACTATTTGGTCAAACAAGTGTTGCATTGAAGATTTTGACATGTCAATTCGGTGTTCTGCGCTAAATAATTATAAATGTTATGAATTGTAGACTGCGAAAAATCTGGGAGACTGTTAACCCTTGTGATACTTCCATGTGCCTTGCTCGTTGGATTTGCCCTGAATGTAGCCCTTTGGTGCGGAATTCGATGGGTAAATTTATATTTTGGATTTTGTTATACGTTGTATATTATAAAGTATGCCATCAAGGTGATAAATAATAATATATTGTATTTTAGAGCAACGGAAAATTGCTCACACTGTGGATAGTGTTCCATGAACTACTGTACTATCTCCAGCTATTTGTGTACATAGCTAATGTGACTCGTAAAAATATTACACAAATGGTGGATGAAGGTGATATGGATGGATTTATCAAGTTTTGGATTCTTCCCATCATTTTTCTTTGGATCTACAATCGTGTCTTGTCAGTTATTAAGAGGTGCAAAAAGGAGATTCAAATGGAGTCCATGACCAAGATCCAGTACAGTCATATCATGGCTAAACCAATGGTCTCCATGAGCTGGACATCTCATGGACGTCGTAGTCCAAAATCCGATGAACAGTGTCTTGTTTAATTGATAGCGAACAGAACAACAATTAATAATATTAGTTACTTAATTAGTAAGTAAATATATTAAGTGAACATTTAATTTCTTTACTTACCAAAAGGTCATGAACGGATAGTGTTAAGTTTTCCACTTTAATAGTGTACAAACAGAATTTGCACATTTCTCTCTCTTTCTCTTTTGCTAGGACAAAGTTAACTAAAGTGTGCAGCGATAATTTTTGCAATGTTGTGTACACCAATTTACTACTAGAATTTTGTTTGTCAATATTGACTAGAATATTTTTCTATTTGCCAATTTTCGTGCAATTATTTTCCTATACATGTATATGATTCACCTTTAAGACTAAATATATCTATTCAGAATTAGGAATATGAGAGTATAAGAAACTTAAACAAAAGGATTATTTTGTATTACTTTTGTGGTTATGTAATTTTTCAGCTGTGGTACAACTAAATTGTCGAATTTTTTTTGATGTTGTTTTACTTAAAATGATGACTATTTTTTTAAAACCATTAATATTAAAATATAAAAAAGGTATTATTTTATTATGGAATTTTTTTATTGTAATTTTATTGAGCAAAATAGATTATACTAAATAAGTTATTAGTCGGATGTACTTTAAATCGTGGCCAATACTATTTGTGGTCTGTGGCTCTTGTTTTAATTGACAATGAGTCAACAAATATAAATTAGAACCAGGTATAAAAGCACAAAAATTTACTCCATCCAATTCCAGTGACTCTCCCTCCTTCTCTTCTGCCGACGGTTAATTGAAACCCAAATTAAAGCTAATCACCAAAAAATCAACATGGGATATCTTGGGGTCATCACCGTTGGACTATGTCTCGTCATGACTCAAGTTATTGCTCAGTCCCGGTATCAGCAGAGAATAACTCTTTCTGATAATCAAGGCTCTTTGGTGGTATACGAACCATATGTTTCTCAACTGGGTAATCTTGATTATGACGGACGAGCGAGAAAGGCTTGTTTGACTGGAATGTGAGTTATTCAATTTTCTATAATTACACTAATCTCTTTTTATAATAAAATGGAAGACATTTTAAATATTTCTAATTTTTAATTCAGGTGGCTTTTGTATGACCTCCCATTTTACAATTACGCCAACAATAGGGCAGTCATGCAATACCATTTCGGGGAAGATAATTACTGTGTCGATTTGAAGGAGTTGGCAGGGAAAGTCTCTTCCGTCCGAGCTGTAGGAAATTTTCTTGACTACACTGCTGACACTTTGACCCTATTTGAACAGAAATTTTTACAAGGGGTGGACGAATTTATTTATGGGGATATTCGTAGCGTAAACCTTGACAAAAGAGCCTCTTCTCTCATCATCACTGGCTCTGGTTCATGGACCCTCCATGATGGTCCAAATTTTAGAAGTAGTGGCAATTCTGTATGTCTCGTTCCAAAAAATGCAAATGGCTACCCAACTATCGTCACCGACACCAACTCTGGAAATATTAGAATGCCGAATCAAGCCATTCGCTCTGTTCGTAAAGGATGTTCTAGCAATACTAGAGTCGTTTATGTTTAATTTGATATTATTTGACTCCTCTATTTCACAATTAAAGTCATTGATCCCATGAAAAACAAAAGAATTTGACAACATTTAATATTTAGTCAATAGTTATAAAACAATCAGGATAATTTGTGATATAATATTGATCGTTTTATTACACTATCATCAAATGTGATTATTATTGTGGAATTAAAATTGTGTCTAGTTTAAATAAATTGAAAGAAATTTCCATGTTTTGATGACACAAGATTCATTAGGTATACCATATACCATTTATTTTTATAATTTATAGTAGTTAAGTCATTCTTTTCAAAATATAACATACGTAAAATACACTGTGGACTTTTCAGTGATTGACTATATAATGTGTTAGAATTAAAGAATTGTTTACAGATTCTCTCATATAGGTATCTATAGCTCTCCTTTGGACCAGGAGTTTAGTGGCATAAGCAATACAGAGCATACCACAATTTTTAGGTACTCTGCTAAACAAAAAAATAATTGAATTCTGTATTAAAGTAAATCTTACTGTAGCTACATACATATGTACATGTGTGGTGGGACACCCTTCATAGTCTCGTCGAACTTGGAGGAGCAAAAAAGATATGGAAACCGGTTGAGAATTCTTTCCACTCATTTATTCCTCTTACATTGTCCGGCTTAGTTGCCTCTCTGAGTTTAAAGTTTGTTGTTCTCTCAATTTATTCTAGTTTCCAAATTGTCAAAAAAAGTTAACATTTTGAGAGAGAAAGTTCTCTTAAGACTGAATCAGTTCAACTGATAAATTAATACTCAACTAGATCAAGTAAGTCAGTAAAAAAAATTAATTACAGAATACAAGCTATCACGTTCTAAAAAGTTATATGGACAGAATAATAAAAATTTTTTGATTGACAGAAATGGACGTGGGTTTAGGTGACTCGTTTATAAATTTAGTTTGTCTTTTGGGTCTCTTCGTTTACACTGTAATGTTTGTGACCGGAGTGGCAGCTGTCTTGTCCTCACTTTTATGTGGTTCCTTTGATCATGGAGTCTCTTGGTCCTTCATTCCTGTCACCCTTTTCCAATGGTTGAAAAAAAATATTGGATTGGATTAACAAAATATTTTATGTATATTAATTAGCTAACAACTTTCATGTAAATAACATCATTTTTTACATTTGTACAAAACATTTTCAAAAAACAACGATATTTATATTGTGATAAACTTTATACAACAAAATTTTTAAATGTTTTAAAGGTCTTTTATTTTTTCATATTACCTGTAGAAAAAATCGTAGTCTCTCATTTACCTTTGATAGTATAGAGAGGATCATGGGAAGTTTATGTTGTTATTGTTTTACACATGCTATGAAAAGTCCATATTTGTTAAAAAATGAACAGTCTGTCAAATATACGAAATGCTTGTGACGTTAAACAAAAAACTAACCCCAAAGTTTCTATCGTCATTAGCACAACCACTTTTTATACAAAATGCAAGGGCTCGCATTGTTTTCATTGACTAAATCTTCCACTGATCGTGCAGAATAACTGCTAGCATCAGTATATTTTCACAAATATTTTTACATTTATAAATTACAAAGACTGTCATATGCTTCCGTATGTGGATATTAATTAAACTGATGATTAAATTAATGAGCTTGTAATCTGAATTCTCATCCTATATCAAATTTTACTTCCCGAAGGCTCCTGCCAATCTAATGCTCAAACTCTCTTTTCCCATAGTAATTAAAATGACCCATTATACAAATACATTTAATTGTCTTCGTGACATTCGCGAATGCATTCTCATCGTCTTTCAGCGCGTATACGCTCGCGCTCAAGAGCTCCAAGTTTAGCACACAAATTCTTGTGACTTGACTTTTGGAATACAAAAATGTCGTGATAAAATGACCACAATTTTTAATCCAAAGCCACTGGGTCAAACTGTCGAAGGCTTACAGCCTTTGAGTGAGACGGACCAGTTGTTTGTGGTGAGACAAGATGAGCCCTTACAATTAATGACAGGAGTACCCATGCAAAAATATTTTAAAATTTTAAACAACCAAGGTCAACATATTTTGTCGGGTATAATATCAAAAACTATGTCTAACTACTAACATCAATGGCATAAAAATTTTGAATATCATATTTTTGTGACAGGTGGACAAGTTGAAACAATTCTGAGTGAATGTTCAAAATTCAGTTGTTTATTTTTCATTTGTTCCGTCCAAGGAAATATTCTACTCACACTGAGCACAAGAAATGAAACATGTTATGCTAGAAGACATGGCCAAGATGCAATGGAATGTTTTTATCATGCTGATGTTGGACTTGCAACCACACTAATTGAATTGAGTAAAATAGATTCTAAAAGTGAACTTAAATCAAGAAAAGCCTACCACGAATATGACACAATTGACCCAGAAGGTTATCTACATTTAAGACTCGTCAACGGTGGCTCTTTTCTTGGTCACTATTGGGAGAATAATAAATTAGTTGTAATTTACAATACAAATTTTACAAGGATTTTAGCCATATCACAATTAGATCCAAATCAACAAACTTATTTACAAGATTTTGATGACCCTCTCATTGACTCAATGAAAAGGAAACAAAATCGAAGAGACAAACTCAACTCCAATTTAGTCAACTATGAAATTTTAGATTTGGAGACCTCCAAAATTGTAGGGAAAATTGAAGCTTACCAAAATCTACAAAATTTTAATTATAAAATTGATCCAAAATCTTGTTACGGAGCAACTTTTCCAAATGATTTCATTCAAGTTGACAAAGTCCTCGTTCTTGGATTTTTATTGTATAAGGTACAACCTTAAAAATAATAACCATTGATTAACTAATGAATAATTGACATGATTATTATTTTACAGCAAAGGGTCGTCTCTCATGATAAATTAATTTTTGATATTTTCAATTACTTTGTTGTCGTCATATTTGTACTGGTGAATGTTGTTGGAGCTTTTCTATTCGTTTTTTATGAGAAAAAGAATACAATTTTCAATTGACCTTTGTTACATTATTCAGTTTTTTTTCGTCTTGTGTAAAATAACTTTAAACTTTATTTAAAATTTTCATAAAGAATTAAACTAATGTCGACAACAACAACAATTTTGACGTATTTTTCTCCATAATTTGACAAAAACATGCATAAGGAGCCAACAAGGTAAACAAAAGACGCAACTAATCCATTGTAAAGATGACCAAGTTCCACAATGCTGTTGTAAAACCCAATAAATTAATTGACATCATAAAATAATTCATAAAGAAAACTCACTCTTTTGAGAAGACAAGCAAGAATGAGAGCTTTTTGAAGTTGATTAAAATCTTGTGGAAATGTAGCTTTATAATTATAAGAGTCCGTTGTTGGATGTAAATTTTCATATTTATTATGTTTGACAGCAACTTGTTCCTCAATACTTCCCCGTCGATGAGACGGGGAAGTATTGGAGAAGTATTGAAGTAATGGAGACCTGTGGAATGTTCCCATATTTCTAATACAAGTCTTTTACTATTTGACCTCATCCGATCTGTCTCATTTATGAGTCTTTGTCTCTCTTCAAGAGGAAGAGGGGTGGAAGGTGGTGAGTATTCTGTTAATTTTTCTCCAACATGTAAAATGGGCGCCATATGACCATCAAACAGTTGATCTTGACCTGCCAAATCTTTAATGTGTCCCAAAAATGTTCCATCCGGGCTTTGTAAATGATAATGGGCTGCAGGGAATTTATTCTCATGAACATCGTCATCATCATCGTCATTATTTTCCCCTATGAAAAGTGCACAAAATTCATGAGAACATAATTTTTAATTATTTTCTCTATTAATTAATTATTACTTTGCCATTTTTGCAATTTTCGATCTGCCTTTAAGTAAGGCAAGACAGGATTTCGATCTTTTTTTGTTAGTCTACATTCACCGCAACAAAAATTAGAGTCACTTCGTTGAGCTACAGTTAATAAATGAACACCGGAAACAGTAAATGTACATACAAAAATCCCACATGGCTCCTAGACGGCAATTTCGTTTAATTTCACCCACAGACAATAAATGAGTACCCTTGTAATCTACCACTTTATATGAACTTTGAAAATGTGGTTGTACTTGTAATGAGGGGAAACGGATGGGCCGTCGAATGACATAAATTAAATCGACGTCGTCCAAAGGTTCTAATCCTTTTATTGATATTTTATCTGTTTTCTCTGAAGAGGTACTAGCAATGTTCAGTGGACAGCATGATGATTCTTGTTGCGAAACTGGATTTATACTTTCACTTTCTCCTTCCTTGCTTTCACTCCCTTTCGGCTCTTCTGGCCCTTCCCCACTCCCTATAATTGCATCATTTGTAGGCACTAATGAAATTCTGCTCAGTAATGACAAACCCGGGTCTTTCTGGTCGCGACTGAACATGGTTTGACCAAGGCTCTGGAAGGCTCGAAGGGTCATGTCATCAACTTATCATTACACGTTTTGGCGTAATAATTCGATGCATTGATTTCAAGCATGTTTGAGGAAAGAAAAGACGGCCCAAAAGTTTACTTGCCGTGGGCTTTATCCACCGGGCGCCCGGTGCCAAGGCCGCAAGGCGCTGGATAAAGAGCAATCAATAAGGTCAATTTATCCAGAAAAGTCAATCAATTGCCCCAGCAACTACCTTCTGACTGCCCTTTATCCACCGAATCCTTCTTCAGGATTTTGTTGGAAAATAGGCACATACTGCATGTAATGGTTTCGCCTCTATAGATACATGCTCTGCCGTTCGTCTTAACTTAACTGGCGGACCCTATGAAAAAGGGAGCCGCAGAGTAAATTTTGTGCCATATGAAACTCATGGCAAGTAAACTTTTTTTTATGAAAGAGGGGTAATTATAGGTAATTATCCACAATTTTAAGCTACGTGCCGTTGAAAATTAAGTTGGAAAAATTACGAGATGCTTCATTGTTTTCTAAAAATGAAATACCTTCAATATCGTTAATAACAGATAAACAAGATCATGTAGTGATTGATTTTTAAAGGTGGATTTAATTTCTAACATTTAAAAACATGATTACACCACAGTTATTCACAAGATTGTATAGTAGAACCTTCGTCATCATCATTGTAAAATTGTTGACCACAGATTTAAACTTGTACAACAACAACAATATAATAATTATTATAAATTAACCATTATAATATAATTAACATTTGCAGTCCTAATTGTGACTTTAATGTTGCTAAACACATGAGCACTTCATTACAATTTGTATCAAAAATTTTGATTCAAAATACTTAATCCTGTTGCTGTGTTATAAAGTTAATCATCATCGTTACAAGTCTTAAAAATACAGAAATGATAAAAATTGGAAGAGAAAAGATCGTAAAAATAAAAACGTATTTGAATTTAAAGTTCAAAATAGTATTCTGTAAAATGTATGTTCTTTTTGAAAAGGAGGGTAGTATAAGTTCATATAAATTTTGGTAGTAATTTTTTTTTTATAAAAAAAGGTTAATACGGTGATCTCTTAAGTATGTAAACATTGACAAGGCATTACAATTTTCCTTTCAAAAAAGCCACGACCATTATTTTCTTTTATATTAATACATGTACTATTAATAGTAGTTTTAATTAACATTTTAAAAAATTTAGCATAATTTAGCTCACTATTAGGACTTGCGGACGCACTATTAGGACGTCTACAGCTTCACTTTGGACACTAATGCAAACTTTAAAATGCTTTTGGAATAAAATTAAATGTTTTAAAAAAGTAACTGTGTAAAAAACTAGTTAAAATTGTTTTGGATAAAAAAGTCATCATTTAGAAAGTAAATTAAAAATTGGAAACACAATTTTTTCAATTTCGTGATGCTGATGATAGTCATCATCATTCAAGTCTTTAAAACAAATTGGCAAATATATTGGCACATGAATTGAGATCTAAAATATATTATACCAATGTAAATAGAACACAATTAAAAATTAAATATATTATGAGTATCATTAAAATACTTGTCATTTGAAATAAAAAGTGATGTTACATACAAGTATGTAACATTGGAAATGTAATATTTTGAACTTTGCAGGGTATTAACTATGAGTTTAGCAATATTACTTGTATAAATTAAAAAATAATCATGTTACAACTTGTCCCATCTCAAGTTGAAAATTTTTTCAACCAAGGACAATATGGTCAGTATTGACCGATCCAAAATGACGTTTTCCTTTTGACCTCACAACTCCAACATGATTAATTGCTGACCCATTGTGAGCAACTGTTCCATCGACATTGTCCTTGTCAACTTCATCGTCATCTGTGAATCCAAAATGTTTCTTTTCTGTTGTCATCATATTTGTCATATTCATGTTGTTGACATGTTCTCCATTTGCTTTGTTTTCCTTCTTTTCTGTTGTTGTCACTGTTGCTCCCCAAATGTCAGAATGGTCCATTTGAGATCCAAAATGTCTCTTTTTTGCGGAGTGAGAGGTCACCGTTTGAGGTGACCTTCCCTCACCTCCAATGGTGGACAATCCAATATTGACATGGTCAATGGGTGCACTATAGTGTCTTCTTCCACTCATCTTTTTGATGATTATCTTTTAACTCTACAACAAACAACAAAATGATTTTACTTTTAATGTTTGAAACTTTAATTTGAGTAAATAGAAAATTAAATTGAAAAGGATTTAAAAACGACAAAGAAAAAACACCAAATATTTTACTTACGCTTTGACTTCGTTAAACACAAATATGACGGGTACTCACCACCAATATCACAATTTATTAAGAAAGAATATGGTATTATAATATTTCCAGTTAGTTTTATTAAATACACTTCTCTAAATGTCAATTAAAATTAACTTTAGTTTACCACAATTTGTAAAAAAAATTTTTGTCAAAATGTCTGTTCATCCCTCGTACAGATTCAAGGACGACTGGCGTGAAGAAAATGAGACTCTGTCAAATTAAAAATTAAATTAACTGCATTCATTTCAATCATTTCCCATCAAATTAAGTATGCTCACGATGTACAAAAATACAAAAAATAACTAACTACAATTAAAAAAAATTACTTACTTCATACAAAATGTTATGAGAGGAATTTTCTCCTTTCAAACGTAAATTCTTATAACATGAACAGCGGTTTTTCTTTCACAACCATTTATTTATTTAATCTCATTTACAATTCAGAGTGAAGAACAGAAATTTTTATTACATTGTCTTTAAAAAACCATCACATTTTCCCATTTTCATCTCTTCAATTAAACGTCTGTTTCCTTATTTAAAAAATGAAATGTTTTAAAAGGTACATATGCGTGGAGTCCATGCCATGGACGGCCATGTTGAGTATTCTAATTTTTCAGTTAGTCAGTGCTCATTTTACTTGGTGTTCAATTGTAGCTTAAAATGCAACAATTTCATTTCTTGGCTTCTCAAGAATGCCGTCATCAATCGTCAACAAAGTCTACATTAAAATTAAATTTTAATTATTCATTGGCATGAATATGATTTGAAGCTAAGTGTTTACCATAAAGAAGAAGAATGTGGAGCCAGCACTTAGAAAATGCCAGAGATCATGAGTATCATAAAAATTCCCCAGGTCACAAGGCTTATTCAAGACCCTTGACATGGCTGGAGAAATTTTAGCGTTGTAGCGCTTTTCCTGGAAATTTAAAACTCCCCAAAGGCCTAAAACTAATGACATCATGAGATATATGAAGGCTTGTCCAGAACGAAAGTTGAACATTTCTCCATGAAAAACCTGCAAATAATTGAATTTTAATTTTAAATGTTTCTCTCCACGTAACACAACAATTAATATATGATCAAAAATTTCCTTACTTTCATAATGAAATAATGTACAAAATAGAGCATCATATTCCCAGCAAAAAGATAGAGTAAATACATGGGAAAGTCATTGTGACTTTGAAATTGCCAAATATTTAGGCCCGTATTAAACAAAATGAAGGGACCCACATAAAATAATCTGACTCCATGTGCAGGCTTAAAAACGGAGAACGGCTCATTGACTAAAGTTCTTTTCAAACCAGTTTTCTTCAAAATGGCATACCCAGTAATAGGATTACCATCTAAAACACAAATTAAATTAAATTATTTTTTAATATTTATTTTGAACTATGTATTTTAGTTAAAATATTATTTTGTGTACCTTGGTCCTTAACATAACCAACATGGTACATGTAGATTGAGAGCAAGATCATTATAATTAAATGAAAGGCAAAGAATAAACCTTCATAAATTTTACTCTCTAAAATTATTCCACCAACTGATAAAAAGGCAATGAGACCAAGAAGTCCAAATGTGTTGGTTCTTTGTTCAAAATATGCAAAAAAAAGTTCAATTAAAACTTTGACCATTGTCTGACACAAGGATTGTCACTACACAAATTTAACTTACGGACATATTGGACAACTGTGTCTAAATTGGTAAATTTTGATGGCGCTTAGAAGGGCAAGGACGTACATAAATGATGTGTCTAAAATAATTATTTAATTATGTTAAATCTCTCCGCTCTCACAATCAGTTTAAATAGTAAAAACTTACCGAATTGAAAATTCATATTTGTTGGACAAACGTGGTAACATGCAGAAAGGACTCCTAGCAATTAAATTTAAAAATTTAATTAAATAAAAATACCTCGTTTTTTACACGTAATTAATACCTTCTATAATTAAAGTCCAGCCGAGTCCATAAAACACACCAAACTCATAAATTACCCCAGTTGCACTGGAATTCTAAAATAAATTACAATCCCGAAATTTCGCATTTTATTCCAAGTCTAAAAATATTTAATTGTGATTTATAATTAAATTAATAAAATTTAACCTGTACAGAGCCGTTTTGACTATTTGAGGCTATTTTAGCTTCTTCAAATTTCTCAACTTTTCCTTTGTATACGGTGACAAACAAACAAAATAAAACTCCAGCCGTGAGGTACACAACGTTTGAATAAATATGATTGAAGTCATCCCAGCCCTACTCCCAAAAAATAATATTCAAGTCAATTTTATAAGCCTACAATTATATTTTAATTTTAAAAATAATTAAATTACCAAAATTTTGTGACTACATTCATAGTTCCGGTAGCAAAGATCATTCTCACCAGTGGACACGGCAATCTACAAACATAAAAATGATTAGGTACTAATTGTGATGATTTGAGTACAAGTCAAAATAAAAGGTCAATAACCTCATGGTACGTATACAAAAGTTGAATTGTGGGCAAAACATAAAAGATGCCGACCGTCAATATTAACAAATAGGTTTTGTTCATAGATTTACTTTTGAACTTTTTATTCTTGTTAATAAGAGCGTCAATAGTTAACCACTGGCTATTGTTCGAATAAGTAACGCCTCTCCCTTTCCCTAAAGGACTTGTTCCAATTGGTACTGTTTCATTATTTTCGACTACAAGGTCAGTATGGTCAAAAGAACCATTACTACTCGTACTATGGTTTTGTAAAGAATCATTTATTTGTTCTCTATCCACATTTTCCAAAAAGGACACACGAATTGACCCGGATGACCCTGCAGCAATTTCATCATTCAGTACAAGGGGGTCTCGTTCATCATTTGAATGACAACTAAAAAATACTTTGTGTTTTAAAAACGAGTCTAATGTACGCAATATTAATTATTTTATATACCATGGAACCAATGAAGGATACCGATCAATTGAGGGGAAGCGAGTAAAAGTTGCAAATATGACGAGAGTAAATAGAATAAGACCAATGGTACAGAATAATGGATATAAAAGAGGTAATAAATATTCATCAGTTGGAGTTTCTTCAACGACCATAATATTTATAGTCGTTAAACGACTTTGCTTCAATTTGTGAAGGGGTGTCCACTTATCCGATGATACTCCTTTGTAGACACCACATTTATCGTCATTTAAATGTACAGCAAAGCCAACAAAAAATCCGTCGGGAAAATCGCTTTTCTAAATACCAAATAAATACCTTTTAACACTCCAGCATAAAATTTTCAGTGTTTTGATTCAGGAAAATATTTCAAGGATCTTACAGAAACAGGAATGACAGACTTGTTGGTCATCTCTTGCCAAAAACCACGATAAGGCGATTCATATTTGGGTGAGTTTGAAGGAGCATTGACTAAAGAACACTGAAGAATAAAAAACGAGTTTCAAATTTAATTATGGCAGTTTTAATTTTTATTTTACCCGAGGAGACTGAACTGCCGCTGTCAAACAAATTCCATCTTCTGAGTCAATCTTAACGATAACACGATCACTACTTCCTGTAAAATCGAATCGGAAGAAACGGGTAACAGCCGGTGACAACTGAATATTGGGCACATTCTGATTGACTCTACAGAATGAATTATTATGAAAATTTTTGACTTTGTCTCATAAGTAATTTAATTTACTTTAAAATAAATGATTCGTCACCGGAATCAGCCACAAATTTAAGGGTATAGTTTACAGGGATTGGACTACAAGTTGACACAACAATTAAAAATTGGTTACTAAATCCACCCGATTTTGAGCTCCAATTCCCACTCACACAAATAGTATGACTTCCTTCATTTAACCTAAAAATATAATGAGAATTAATTATTACATTATGAAAAAAAATTCATACGAAATTAAAATGAATGTTTACGTCCAGGCTGTTGAACTTTCATCCAATTCCAATGGCAAAGCCCATGACTTGACCGATTGTGCTTGTCGTACAGAAAATATCAAAGGACAATTCTTTGCGTCTGGGAATACATTTAACACTGTCGTTTCAACTCTCAAATTAGCTTTCTGTGAATTAAATTAATCATATATATAAATATTATGCATACATTTTAATTAACTACATTGTCTTACGGAAAGATCTGTAATGTTTGTTCTAAAGATATGAGCATTAGGTCGCTCATTGCTAATTTCAAAATTGTCTATTTCGTTGACAATTCCACTGTACAATTTTAAATCTATCAAGTCACCACTCACATTACCAACTACAATACACAATCCAATCAAACTAAACACTAATTTTGAATAGCACTGAAAACTAACTTTAATTTTCATATTCATTGCCATTTTTTAGGGTAAACTGTAAAGGTCCGCAGATTTTTAATTAATGACAGTCCTACGTCAATGAGAGGGAGTTTAAATATAAAAGATATTTTGTATAAAATTATCTAATGTTACAGAATGACTCATAGCAAAAAAAGCTTATCAGGTACAAATTGTGAGTGGAATTGATATCTGAGTTTCCCTTTATAATAAATCACAGTATATATGAGACAATATTTCCGATAACAATATTTGCGCTTTTTCCGAGATAAACAGTCTCATTTACAAGGATTAAATGAAAATAATTAAATGTTGCATTAAATCAATATCACTCATGTTTGAAATTACACCCATTCCAATTCCCATTAATAATGTACCCAACCTTCATAATTTTTTCATAAATTTTCATCCATAGCTAATTTAATTTAAGTTTTAATAACGTCTACACGTTCATGGGAAATGTGTCCTTATTTTCATTATGAAGGGGAGTATCTTTAAGCTGACAATTTTTCCATCATTTTATAAAAACTATATTTTTAGTTATGCCAGTTATTTGAGGGAAGTCAATATACTACAAAAATTAATATTTTAAATTTATTTAGTGCACAACATTTTAATGATAATTGAGTTTACAAATCAAATTCAATTCTTTATTATTTTATCAGTAAAAAGTACTAATTATAATGATTGTCTTCAAGTAATGAACAAAGTCAAAATACAGGTATTCTATTCTGCGGCGTTGAAATTAAATCATCGTCTACGGTTAAAAGCCCCTGTGAATCAACAATTAATTATGTTTTTATTAAGTACCCCACTCTAACTAGTTAATTTCAATCAATTAAATAATTTATCTCTAATTCTCCATATTTACCATAAAAGCAAGAAACAAGGCAGCAGCAGAATAAAAATGCCAAACCTATCAGAAAGTGCAAAAAATACATAGAGTTTCTTGTTATGCAACAAAATAAATTAAATTGTCAATCATAATTTATCCGTAATAAAATTCATGAATTTGTTTACATCGTGAACATCATAAAATGGCTGAAAGGGAAACCAGGATCTCATACACTCGACATTATTTTCAGAACGAGATTCTGATGCTGTATAAATAAAGTTTTGTAAAAAAAAGTCTCAATAAATACATAATGTTTTTAAATTAATTACGACTGAAAACTTTCTCACCTGACTTTTCCCAAACGGCAGGACTTTTAACAAAATAACTGACAGCAAAACCCCCCACAATTCCACTGGCTATAAAGTAAAAAGTGGGTTGAACCCACATTGCTTGCTTGAACTCTCCATGTAGTGACTATTCAGAAACAAAACCTTAGAAACTTTTCTAATTTAAATATTTATTTTCAAACAAACCTTCATGATTATGATGTAGTACATGGTGGAACCTAAAACATTAGCCACAAAAGTATAGAGAAGATAAGTTGCAAAGTCTAATTTTTCCATCTCAGAATAAATGACGACTCCAGTAGAGAGAAGAATAGTTAAAAGTGGGAGAATGAGACGATCAATATGCAGCGATGATTGTCCCATTTCCTTTATTCTTTTTACTAGTTTCCAATTTGTTTCTATTTGTTGATTTCCTAAATTATTGCAAAAAAAAACAAAGACAATTTTGTAAGAAAGCTGTATTTAATTTTTTTTAAATGTAATGTCAATTAAATTCTTACTATCTTTGAGATAACCCAAACTGTAATAGTAGAGGGAGAATATAATAATGACAATGAATTGACACACAGTAAATGTGATACGAAATCCAATTAGTAAAGCCGAATCACTGTCACCAAATTCTAACATGAGTCCAGCCACTGACACGAGAATGAGACCGGCTAAAATTAAGAAGGTTTTGTGACTGAAAAAGAAATAGATAAAAAATTAAGTTTTTCATACAAGTTTATAGTTTAAAAATTATCTTTTTTGATTATACAGGGAGTCCAGCGAAACATGTCGTTTTTGATAAATTCGGAATTGTTTTCCATGTATTTTTTGAAGTGGGCCATGAAGGCATGAAGGGACCTCTTAGGAACTGTAAGGTCACCATGGGTCAGGTCACATTACAGTTTTTTAATGTTTCAATTTTTTTATTTCCGAGATTTTAAATTTTTGAAGTTGGACAATTTTGTCATTTCGAGTCAGTTTTCTTGCTAAAAAGGGATAAAAGTGGATAAACTGTTTATTTTAATATTCTATATCTCCGAAACGGGAAACGGCTGGGAGTTGGACAACCCCATTTTGAACGCAAATTCTCTTTTTCCATGCTCTTTCAGAAAAAAAATTTGAAACATTAAAAAACTGTAATGTGACCTGACCCTTTGTAACCTTTTTGGTTGACCTTGGAGTTCCTAAGAGGTTCTTTCATGGCCCACTTCAAAAAATACATGGAAAGAAACCGGAGAGAATATGCTCTTAAAATTTGTCGGTCTTTTTTTCCTGTCATGCTTCATAACAAAATGCCGAATTTTTCAAAAACGACATGTTTCGCTGGACACCCTGTAATTATTTCCATGAAAAAAACTTACGCATCCAAACTCACGGGATGACGAAATTGATAAATTTTGAGTAATATTAAAACCGAAATGACGTACATGAAGCATGTGTCTATATACAGAATATACACAAAAGTTAAATTAGTTTAAAAATACACTAAACATTATAATTTCATAATCGGTCAATAAAAGTCATTTTACCAAATTGAAAACTATTTTGATTAGGACAGACGTGATATGCTACAATGAAGAAAGACAAAGATTCACGTTAATTTTAGAATGACTATGAAATTTCTTTTGTATTTATTTTGTTGATTTAATCTATACCAGCAGATAAAAATCCTTCCATGACCAAAGCCAAGCCTGAAATTAAAATAAATGAAATAAATTGGACATTTAAAAAAAGGTAAATAATTAATATGAAGTAATACCTAAAGCATAATAAACCCCAAAATGAGGTGGAACTCCATACCCCATTTTACTTTGAACTAGAGGAAAACAACAACAACATTTTTGATTCTTTTCATCTTGAGTCAATTGTAAATGTGAAATTGGTCTGGAAAGTCTTTTTGATGGAGAAGAGTCCACACAATTTTCACAACTTCTGTATGTCATATTTGAGTCTCTTCGTCTCACAATGAAAATGAAAAACAGTCCAAAAATAATGTAGCCAATATTTGAGAAAAAATGGTTAAAGTCGATTAGAAAACCGACACGGTAAGAGCATAAATAGTTGTAGTAGCACACATCATACTCTCCTGTTCGATACAGAACCTAATGTGAAAATATTTCAATTATAATTTTTCAGTTCATAATTCACAATTTTTATAAATTAAATATATACCCGCAAATAATGAAAAATTAATTGATAGACAGGAATTGTATAGAAAATGGCCACTGTAATTAAGGACCAACAAAATCTTCTGGAATTCTTTTGAGATTTTATACAACGATCTTCATTCATAGTGAAGTCGCCAATATAAATGTCGGCCAGTACACTCACTCCAGAAGATTTTACTGTTCTTTTTTTATTTTCCTTTACAGGTGAAATGGGCTCATTTTCTTCCTCTTCGTCATTACTCTCTGAAGGACGGGTTACTTCATAAAATAAATAAATAATAGTTTAAATGTTAATCAAAGTACTAATTTTACAGACTAATTTTAAAAAATTTAATGTCTTTACATACCGGTCACTAAAATATTGTGAGTTTGATTAAATGAATTAATTTCATCGGGCTGACTCATAACATTATTCCGACTTGAATGATTGGTTGACTGTTGTAAAGCAAAACTTGCGGAAATATCAATCTTCAATGCATGAGTTCTACATGTAAAATAATTAACAGCATAGTAAAAATAAAATAATAAAACAATTAATTGATTGTGTAGAAACCTTAACCACTGATGACGATTTAGAAACAAAGCCCATGTGAATAAACAGACTGCCATGCTCGCTAGAATGGGAATGATGAGACACAAAAATAATTTCCAAGTTGACACTTCACTGTCACTGCTTACTCTGAGTCGAATAGTTTTTTGACGATGTAAAAGTTTATACGCTCCAGCTTTACTTTGACTAGAAGTCAATTTTGTACATCTTTTGTCGTCCTAAAGTCAGAAAATTTAATGTTTTCAGTTTTTTCAAATTTTTCAGCACATGATGGAAGAAAAAGACTAGAAAACTCGTTCAATTTTTAATTAATTTTACGTGATGGACAACTAGCGCGATGGCAAATCCGTCTTGAAATCTTTCGTCTTGCTATAAATGAATATATTAATTATGAATTGTCATCAAATTATAAATCAGAATAATAACATAAAGAAACTGACCTCAATGGTCATTGCAGCCTTTTTCGTCATTGTTTGCCATAGTCCGTTGTATTGAACATTGGTTTGCTTTTTAACAAATAGAATGTTGTTATTTATAAGAAACAAAACAATTAGCATAAATGTATAATTTTAATGAAAATGATTACAGAATAGTAGATGGGACAGGTCAAAGGTTGAACTGAAACGGTCATACATGTCGTGTCTTTTGATGTCACGGAGAGTTTTGCAGAATTTATATGTTCACGAGAGAAAATAAAACCATGAACTAGAGGAGTCGACGGTGATACATTGAATTCTATATCCTGATTCAATCTGAAAATAATTATTTTGATGTGTTAAATGTATATAAACTATAGTTTACTTAAATGAAAATTTTCTCAATTACGGAATAATGTAGTTTTCTGTCACTGAAAGTTTCAAAGAAAAATTGATGGGAGTCGTGCTACATGTTGATATTCTCACAGTAACATTTCGCATTTGTGGTCGATCAAAATAAGGCACACAAAGAGTTCGTGAAGCTTCATAGTACACTGTTCTGCATATAATACAATATTAATTAATTAACATTTATTCAAAATTAAAATTACAACTCATACGATGTGTTGTGGCGAACAGCAAATGGAATTTCTATGGATGACACGAAACGTTGTTGACCTATAACAAAAATTACTGGACAATCGAGATCAGAGTGTCCCACAGTGGCCTCCAGTCGAATGTTTGTATCCTACATTAAAAATTGAAAATATCACTAGTATAGCCAAATTACAAAAGACAATAATTTTGACATGTCTTACCATTGGATCCTTTTGTTCAGGAAAATCCACGGAGAACATGAATAGTAAAGTGGACTCATGGTCAATGGATCGAGAATACAGTCTATTCACTCTCCCAATTGTTGTGAGACAATTATTTATAAAAGTATCAGGAGTTGAACTCCAACTCCACTGAGTCATTGACAGAAGAATTATAAAGTTGACAAGCGTCAGCATTTTATGTATAATTTTTTTCTAAATTATAAAGTAGGGTTTTTCAACTAATCCTATTCACGTACAGTAGGACAATATAGGACAAGCAGAGTACTCATTTTCGGGTCAATTTTGAATTTTTTCAATTACAAGATGAAAAATTACACGGTGACATAGTCAAATGATGGGATTAGCACAACTGATCAATGAGAACAAGGTAATACAATGTGGACGACGTAATCTTTGAGATAAAAAGATAAATATTGTACAATCAAAAGAGGGTCGTGAGATAAACATTATTTGCTCAGGATGATGATTCAACATAAGAAGGATGCATAACTTAGTCAGAAGTTCTGCGTGTAGTTTGCCATTTTATCAGTAAAACAAATATTATGTGTGCTCTAACAGTACAGTATTCAGGATATCGCATGTCATCATAAGTAAGATGATCTTCACAAGTCTGCCGATAATATTCTTGTCATTAAATTCATCAGAACAGGATGAGATGTATGCAAATTAAATAGAATCAGTGAATTTTCAGTTATTTTGTCCAAATGAATCATAGAAAGAAAGTTCATAGAAATTTTCTAAGAGGTACATTTGAAGTTGCATTCGTTTTTTTTTCGGTTTGGATTCTGGAAATTTCCCATTGGAAAATAACAAGAAAGTGAGAGATTTGTCCAATTATTAATTGTTCAAAATGAGTAAAAACCAGGATTCTGCAGAAGCCACAATTCTGCAATACTTAACGAATCAAAACCGGCCTTATAGTGTCAATGACATTATGGCAAATTTACAACTGGGGAAGGCTGCTGTTCAAAAGGCCCTTGATTCTTTGGTTTCTGTAAGTACTTTTCATTTTCATTATTTTCCTCTCCAACTTGTACAATGTGCACACAAATAAGTGAATTGTTTGTTTATTTAAGGATGAAAAAGTGCGAGAAAAGTTGTATGGCAAGCAAAAGGTGTATTTGATAAATCAAAGCAGTTTCGTGGAGACTAATCCGGATGAGCTCAGAGTAATGCAAACACAGATTGAGGAAAAGGAGCAAAAAGTACAAGAGTTTGAAGCTGGAATCAAAGAAATTCAAAATCATTTGAAAGGACTGATGAGTACTTTGACGACTGAGGAAGCTCAAGGACAAGTTACAAAGGTAAATCCTTAATCCGATTCATAGTCATCTTTGAATGGTGTATTTTGTACTAGCGGGTCATAACATAAATGTACATATTATTTTTACATTCCGTAAACTAAAAAATAAAAATCTTTAATTTTGTAACAGATAACAAAGGAGCTGGTCGATTTAGAAACAAAGCACAAGGCACTCTCTGAAACAACGGTCATAGTTGATGTCAAAGAAAGGCTGGGAATTCGTAAGAAAAGGGAAGAGTACATCAAGGAATGGCGTGTCCGGAAACGCAAGTGTGTTGATATGCTTGAAACTATTATGGAGAACTATCCAAAAAGCAAACAAGATCTCTATGAAGATATTGGAGTTGAGACAGATGAGGATTCAAAAGTGACTATTCCGAAATGATCAGAATAATGTACCGTCATTAAAACTAAATATTTTATATTTATTATTTTGTTCTGGTTGTGGTACATGTATATAAAACGGTCCTTGAGTTGAGTTTCTTAACTGAAGATGATTATTTTTGTCAAATAGGGGAGAGAGTAAATAATAAGAGGAATGAATGACTTCTCTCATACGAGAAATAGTGGAGTGTTTCAACTCCAGAGGACCTTTTTATCTTTTATCTTGATAAACCTTTATAGACCTTTTCTACGACTTGAACAGTATTTTTCTCCTCTTCATATGTATGGATATGGAAACTTTTAATATACTTTTTTTTAAAACTAAAAGAGACAGAAACATATTATTAATACTTATACTGTATGAGTCTATACATACTGCATCTTTAGCTTGGACTTGGATCTTTATGTGTTCTAATTGAATTTTTTTTCAAACTAGATTAGTCATTTTTTGTTCTCTCTACACTTTTTTCTTCTTTTTCTATTTCACTCTCTCCTCTCTTAAAATACATTAAAAGTAGAAACATAGTTATAAAATGAGTTGAAGTTATTGTTAAATTATTTTTAGAAAAATAATTATTATTTATTGGCCACAAAGTTCCAGTTACGAAAACTGTAAATAAGTACCTGTAGTAAAACAAAATAATTCTCAAGTTATTTATTGTTCAGTGTGGACATATTGCAAGGAGTTCAAGATGACTACTGCCATGTCACCCATACTCCTCGTTTTAATCATCTTTGGTATGTACTATCCTAGAGTCATTTGTATAATGTATTATTATTTTCAGATTTTTATGGCTTGGAACAAGTTTTTCTATAGAAATTAGTTCGAGAGGACTGGCATGAATCATTTAATGGAGGATATCATAATTTATGAAATAATAATTATGTAATATATTCAATAATACGTTGCTGGGACAGGAGACGGTTGCCTCCCGTTCTGAATAGTAAAATCCTGACACTGTAGGGACAATTGAACTGATCATCTATTCATCATATACTGATAAAATTTCCGCATAGTTACATTGTCATTGTCATTCCGCAAAGAAAGACAGAAAAAAATCTGGCATCTCTCATGCATCATCTCCATTCGTGTAAAATGTTGGTAACTTGTACAATAAGTGGAGTATGTATCCAAATATACAACGAATTATTACAAAGGTAGAGTGATTTAATGTGAGACAACATCATAATTTTTTGTTGGTTGGTTACGTGGACCACAATCATTCTCAGACTCAAATGTGTACACATATATAATTTAATGGTAAAATTGAGCGTGTAACACATATGGCATAATTGTGTGACGTCATGAAATGACACACCAGTTCCAATAGTTAAACCCAAGCTTTACAATAATTGTGTATTATATAACACACATTTCTTAAATATAATATTATGAAGGAAAGGTATTGTCAGTAAATATGCAACTAATTTTTTCTGTCATTTCTCTTACAGGTTCACACTGTCATCAAGCCCCAGGTGAGTGAGCAATATGTCTACACAATACATATTATGAGGGAGGATGTTTCTGTTCTTCACAAATTTATGTATTATTAAATATAAAAGGGTAGGGAACTATATTTCACGTCTATATATTCCATTCGCCAGGGTAATCAAATAGAGAAAAAGGATGAGCATCAATAAATTATATTATTATAGAAATGTACATTGCATGACTGACAGATTCCAACCAGTAGATTTGTCAAAAATCATCCAATCGTAACAATGCAATACCATGGTCTAATTTTGGACTACATGAAGCACGTCCAAGTTCAACAATGCCGTTCCCTTATTGCATAATTTGGATGCTTGAATATTATGTAAAAAAGAGAATATTTTTAAGTAACTCTTACTACATTAGCAACTACAATAACTAATATCTGTAAAATATCATATTATAATATAGCCAGATAATTGTCTAGAGTTTGATTTAACTTGCAAATTAAATTGAAGTTTTTTTTATAACAATATGTTGCATAATGTAGATTGAAGAGGAAAAAAAAACTTGTTGTTGCTCTGGTTGAAATGAACTGAATTGGGAATTAGGAAGTCAAAATAATGACGTGTGCAACTATGTAACTTGGATATTAGTTACAGGGTGTCCGTCTCTATTGCTAGTTGACCGGAAAAGCGACAAGACTTGTACTACTTGTTGTGGGTATCCTCATAGTAGGGTAGACATAAAAAAATATAAGGAATTATATTGACTAAGACTGAAAGTTCACAGATGGAAAGAGATTGAAAGCACACACAAGTCTGTAGGAGTGCAAATACCGTCAAGTTACCTTTTCGACAAGAGTCCACTGTCAATACCAGTAGGTAGTCTTTCATATTATGTGATAAAATATACCAAAGAATGTTTAGAACCACGGTGATGGTTTACCTTGTAGCATGTTTAAGTCTGTTCCTTTGGTGTACATACTTTATGTATAGGCTGAAAGAGTAATGGTGAACACTTTGGAATTTTCATTTTATAATCATATTGTGTACTTACTCTTCTTCTTCTTCTTCTTGTAACTATACATAATACCTCTTATATATCTCTCTCTCTAGACTTACTAAGGTGGGATAGCCTTCACCGCGGTCAAGAACTTGTACTCTCTTTCGTCTTGTTCCCCTTTAGACTATTCTTACTTTATTATATTTTATTTATTTCACCTGGAGCTACTTGAGTCTGTATACAAATCTCTTGTTATATCAACCCCCTCCTTCTTCCATTCATTCACCAACTATATATATATCTATATATATGTTGTACTCGTAATATGAGGAAAAAAGGGTATACGCTAAACAATTTCTGTCTCAGTCAACTTCGGTCAGATACTATTCTACCATTGTAATGTTCTTGTGTCTCTTCTCTTGAGTCACCTGAAGATAAAATTGGGACAGTTTTACGTGGATGGCTGGCAGGTCCTGTCCATTTATTTATTACTTTGGGGTTCCTCCTTCAAGTTAACAGTGTCATATAGTCTTTGTATAAGTTCACAGTCTCTTATTTATATTAGTCGTGTTCAACTGTAATTCTCTCTCTCTATTTTCTTTTCAATTATTTAAAGTAGTCTTCCGGCTAGTCTTTGATCGAAGACAAGTGAGTATTTTTCTGGCAGGAGAACAACGAAAGTTTTTTTTTTTGTTGAGAATGTGAGTGAATCCTTGTAGTCTGCTACCCTTCGTTTTTCATTTTCATGGGAAAAAAATTCAAATGGTTTAGTTGACCTTCATTTATTCTTCTTCACTGGAATACATAGTTGAAATACATTTGTGAATTGTGCAATGGAAAATTGATAAATAGAAGGTGAATCGTGATGAAAAGTGAAATTTTATTAAATTTAACAATCGAAATGGAATTTAAAGTTTTTTGATACTCAATACACGTATAAATCTCGGAAACGTTCATTCAAAAAATATTTTCATCATAATAGGGAAGACTTTCAAAGTGAACAATTTATACACGACAAGTGAATTACATGTTATACTACAGAATTTATATAGAATATTATTGTTATAATTGAGATTGTTATTTGTGCATGGAATTTACCTGAGATTTTTGTGCTCTTGTATGGTTTTGTTACTGTGTTCAAATTTTTTGCTTGATGATTGCATGTCGGATTGCAATTTGTCAAGGACGATTAGTTAAAAAAAGTATAAGATGACATTAAGACGGAAAAAGAGGACAAACTTTCTGTCACTCTTCCCCGTCACTGTCTTACTTTCTCCTTTGTTTACATTGAGTTTTGGTTTTGTCTTGGTTTCCTTCGCAGCCACTACCCGGCATTATGAAGTGGGTAGTTTGTACACGTATGATTACATTGTCGGTTTGGAGCTTAATGAACCATCAGCCCCGGATAATGTCACCTTAACTTCCGGTACTAGTGGAGGATCCGTGAGGACTTCCTCTACTGTTGGCTACAAAGTTCTCACACAAGTTCAAGTTCGTCCAGTGTGGCAAAATGAACCCGGTGGAGCTATTCTAGAAATTACTGTAAGTGACATGTTTATTATGGAGTATTTTTTATTTAATCAAACTTTATGCATTTTATTTTACTATTGTTTTTTCTTAGCTTGTAAACCCACAACTTCAAATCAAATCAAGGAAAGCACCACATCCAGATGGATTCCGAGATCATTCATCACAATTGGAGACGGCAAGTCTTCATCCTCTTTTTGTACATTGGAGGGATGGGGTGATCCAAAAGACATTCTCTGTCACCGTAAGTTAAATACAGGTTGATTTTTATATTTTAAAAAAATCATTTCTTTACATCTGAAATCACGGCTATTTTATCCATTTATTCTGATAACCGTTTAAATTTTTATGCCATCCATATTTACTATAGAGTGATGACAACTCACTTGTCAATATTAAGAAGGGGATTGCAAATTTACTGCAAATTCCCTTCCATGCTGAAGGAGGTCAAATTGAGGAGAATACCCCAATGGGACAGTGTAAAATTCAGTATGAGAATCGAGAGAATCGTCGGATAACCAAGAAATTAACTGGAAGTTGTCAATTATTGGCATCAGCTCAAAAATTTCCATTTTCAACCCACAACTCTCGAGTTTTGAGCACTGAAATCCAGTCAGATGTTTCTCTAACGACTACATTGACCAGAGAAGCCGTCATTGTGGAAGAGGCTCATGTCAATGAGAAGCATGTTGTTCGAGTCACTGCAAATCAAGTTGTTGGGGCCAGTATTAATGCTTCCCAGTCTTTAAAACTTACTGGTAGTTGCTCAAATTTCATCAAATTTTGTTATATATAGAAATTTATTTTGATATGCTTTTTTAAAAATAACTTTCATTGGCTCTCATAGGTTCATCCTCATCCAGTGGAAAAATTGTAAAAGCTTCAAATGCGGAAGCAGCCATAAAAGAAATTGTCAAATCCAGTGGTCTTCAATTAACTACAGGTGAAATATTTAATTTAGATGTGAATATAATTATAGCTTTGGTATTTAACTACCCTTGTGCAGTTTTGCTAATTTTACTTATATCAATATACTTATTAACTCTGCAGATTCTTTGGTATCACAACCAGAGAAGATTTCACCATGCGAGGGAAATACTTGCAAAAACGTATTGAAATTTATTATTTATCTCAAATTATTTTTTTATTATTAATGTGTCTGGTTAGCATTTAATAATTTCATATTTTTGCACTGAATTATAGTATGAAGCACTCACTAAGTCACTAACAATGGATAATGCAGCAACAACCAAGATGGCCTCTGCATTTATTCAAATAGTTGCCAAATTTAGGGAAGCGACTACTGATGAAATTGAAGTGGTCCTACGAAAGCATAAAAAAGCTCTGTAAGCTTTAAATGACATGAATTTAATATTTTTGTATTTTACATAGTTGCAGAATATTTTGATGAAATTGTTTTTGTTATTTAAAGATCACAATTGTTGGATGCTTGTGCAGCGTCGGGATCACTTGCAGCTCATAAAGCTGCTATGAAGGTTCTTGATTTCGATGACGACGAAATTATTGCAAAACCTGAACGATATCTCATCGGTTTATCGTTAGCTCCTGCTCCGACTCCTGAAACAGTTCCTGGTAAATTAATTAAGATTTTTTTTGTATTGGTATTACCTTTTGAAAATTTGAATTTAATTAAGCCATTACACAGTTCAGAATTAACTATGTTTGTACACCATTTTATTAAATTAAATTAATTTGACTTTTTTCAGATTTATTTAATTTGATAAAGAAACAAGTAAAGAGTGCAAAACTTCAAGAAACCTTAGTCTTAACATTATCAGCAATAGTTAACACCCTTCGATCAAATAATAGACGTACAGGCTCTCCAGCCATTGACAAATTGCTGGCAACGGATGTAGAAGAATTTATTGTAAAATCATTCGACAATTGTACAGTGGCCATGTGTCAGCAAATTTATTTACGGGCTCTCAAGAATTTAAAATCAAAGACAACTTTAGACAAATTACTCACTATTGTACAAACTTCCGGAGATGCAAAGACAAGTGTTGTCGCCATCAAAGCCATTCATGCTTTCCCCGATTCCTTCATTGAAGATAAACAAAGACCAAAATTAGTGCAGATCATTAAACAACTGGGTCGAAAGTATGATTCGTCTGCAAGAACTCTGGCCCTTGATATTCTTCTAAGGAATAAACCAACAAAACATGAAGTCAGGGAAATTCTTCATTTACTCAAACAACAAGATAGTCAACATGCAGAGGTGACTACATACATGTGGCATAGGTAAAGAAACTCTTTGTTTTTGTATGTACAATATTAGTATAATTTATTGTTTATATTTTAAAAAACTGGATGGAAAGAGTTATATTTAATAGTAGGTACATACAATAATACGTGTAAAGAGTTATGTTTTATAGAATTACAACAATTACGACTTCATTCATATCAGTAACCTGAACTGTACACTGAAGTACTAATAAACTATTCAATTTTTCAGACTTCAAGAATTTATGGAGACGAATGGACAATTAGCTCAATTTGTAGGGGATATTATTAGTGAAGAAGGAATGAATACGTACCATCATTTGTCACCAAAAGGCTTATCCACAGCCTTTAGTCGGGTTTTTACAGCTGGTCAGAGTGGTAACAGTAGCTTTTCTAATGCTATTGAAATGTCGGGCAAGATTTTGAAGAGGAGTTCTTTTGACGTCTATGTCAAGAGTCGTGATGATTCCCTTCATCTTTTATCGGTTTGTCATCATTGTTATTTTCATGGCAAATTCAAAATAAAAAATAAAACTCTTGTACATTTGAAAGATTGTTTAATAATGATGTTTTATTTTTTTAGCTTGGAATATTTGCTGGAGGTTTGGGTTCCTTTGCAAGTTCTGATGATGGAGCTGCCGAGACGGAGGATACAGAGGATGCCACTGCAGGAATGGAGCTGACTTTAATGGGAGTACAAATGCGTCCAATGGTAAAAATATTAGCAATTTCCTGTTCACTGTTCAATCTACTGTAACTAAAAATACGATATATTTTTTGTAGGTTTTTTTCACTGGCAAGGGTGAATTAATGAGCCTTGTTTGGTCTGGAGCTGGTTCAGAACGAACCACTGCCGTTTCGGTAAATAATAAACACCTAATATAATTATTTATTTATTTTCAAAATGGCACAATTTAATATTACATATTTATATTTGTAGGGCAATGTAATTCTGCAAGATGAGTAAGTTTAATTTGAATATTCTTTAATTTGCCTTTTTTTCTTCACTATATTAAATACCATTTGTTTACTTCTTTAGGAAGCGTGTAATTCCACTTTACTGTGGTCTCGTAGCTGATGTCAATATTCAGGGTGGCCACCTTTTCTCTTTCCTTAAAGAATATACATATATTATGAATAGATACGTAATATGCTTTATGAATAAAGTTAAACCGACTTTTCACTAATTGCTCGAGTTGTATTTTTCTCTCTTTCAGGTGGCCTGTCCTTTGACTTGGCTGGACAAATTCAACTATCTTTATGGTATGTACAAAAATAAAGATGACTTTAAAAAAATTAATTACTTAGATCATAAATTATGATTCATAATTTATAGCATCCTTATCCTTATTATTTTAATTTTTCTGATGACAGGTACAAAACAGCCAATTCTTTAGTCGAAAATAAAGCTGGATTACTTTTACAAAGTGTAATACGGGTGGACACTTCCTTTGTCAAAAGTAAAGTGGATTTCACAGTGGCAACTGAGGCCGCTCTACATTTCACATCAGACATTAATTTTTCGGATGGTGTACTCATGTGCTTGAAATTAACACAACCCGAGTTTGTTGTCAAACAAAATATTCACAAGACTGAGAGAATTCCAGGAAGCAAACACAAAATGAGGAGAGCAAAGTATAAGACAATTCAAGTTCCAGGTATTACCTACGCCCTGAATAAAAAGAATTCTCAATTATGTGGAGTTATGCATCAGAAAGAAGAACTATAAAGTATGTGAATTAAAATAATAATATTTCCATTAGTAAACAAAAATTCAAAAAAAAATAATTATCATCATCGGCAGCTCTAACCTTAAAGTACATTAAATGGGTCATATTTATGAAAAATAAAATTGAGATTGTTGATAGATTGTACGTACGTTCACAGTTTAAAAAGGAAAAGTATACATTTACATAGGTATTAGACATATTTCTTAGTTGTTAGCTCAAATTTGACTATTTTTAGTTATTGTTACGGTATATTTTTCTTGTTCCAAACCTTTTATTTAAGCTTTGACCCATTGCTCAATGTGAGGATAAAGTGTGTATTTAATGGGGGATTTATTACAAAACAATTAGCTCAACTTATGAGATGGAGACATTGTAATAAGCAAAATCGTCAAGCGCATTTGTAAAATATTGGAGTATACTATTAGCGCATTGATTGTGTCCTTTGAATACTTGTGTACCTACTATGAATAAGTGATTTAAAATTAAAACAATCAAAAATTATTTTTGAAAAAAGCTATTGAGTATTGTCTAATTAAATGAAGTGATATAAATATAGGGAATAGATAGTTCAAGGATACACTAGTAAAATAATTTTTTGCTGCGAAAAAGCTCCTAATCTCGTTTAAATAAAATTTTAATGTTATCTAAATTATTTATGAAATATATTATTATAAAGAGATTATGTTGTGTTGAAAGTATATGACCAAGCTGAAGCTGGTCTTATAATAGGGATGCAAGTATAAAATTAATAGAATAGGACAGACTGAATCTATTCAACAAATGAATGAATTGAATTTATTTCCACACAATTCAAAAATAAAATAAAAGTAAAAAATTATTAAATCCTTTCAAAATTATGCTTTGAGAATTAACCACAAACTGTCATGATTTTTTTTTTGCCTTTGACTACTTATTACGCAGTATCATACAATTAAAAATATTCTTTACACATAAAAGAGAGCACAATGTAAACAGTAAAAATTATAAATATTTTATATTGAAATATGTTACATAATATTTATATTTTATGGCATATCTGGTAACTATTTTTGTATTTTTTAAAAACTACAATGTCATGATTTGCTACATCGGACGGTATTCGTATAAGTATCACACCTCGGTTTTCTAGTAACATTTTTCTTATTTTTATTGTTATTATTGCGCTCAAGTAAGTAAATAATTAAGGCAGATTGGTCCATATTTATATTGGGAATGAGGAAATTGGTTGTTGTATAAAAGAACAGAGGGGAATGTATTTTTTCACTTTTTCTTTCACAATTCATCATCATAATCACTTTTTTGTGTGTCATCATCATAAAATTAATTGCTGTAAATTATATAGTATGTCACTGTAGTTTCTTCGGATATACACATTTGGATACGGAAATGAAAATGGCTAGTCACTATGCTATTACGTCACAATACTTTCAATAGGTTAGAAACAATCACTTGATTTTTCGTCAATAATTGTCCTTTGTCATGGTTAAACTTAATTTTTGGTTTCCAACTTTTCACTGGCAGGAAAAGACATTTTGAGTACACTTTCTTTCTCTCTCTGTACGACGCCAATATCATACTAAATATTAAAGCACACACAAGAAGATAAGAGAATATATGTAATTAAAATTTTGTAGTACATTATATGTATGTGAATATATAAGCCGTGCACAGCTCAGTTCACGGCTGATACGGTCATGAAACGTCATTGCCTATATATTATTTTCTTTTGTCAGACTTTTAAGCACTCAGTTTCACAAATACTCTAGGTCTTGAAAACACGGTCATTGCTTGCTCTAATTTTTGTAACTGAAAAAATACAAAATACGATGAAAATCAAAATTTTATACTATTATGATTTAGAAAATTTTCATTAAATTAAAATTATTGTACAGATTTTGCCAAAAAAATACTCACTTGTTGTTCTAACTTTATCTTATGTTCACGAACTCTCATGGTGTCAATACGAATTGGAACTCTGTTCAATTCATTTATGAGATCATTGTAATCTAAAACGAAACAATTAAATCAGATTAGAAAAAATCGTTCACATTGCAATTAAATACAATTCAGCCTTACTTGGTCAAGTGAAATAATCGTGACATAATCTTTACTTACTCTTTTTTAATGAATTCAAAGTTTCAACTCGTTCTTCATCATCCATGAGAATATGACCAGGAGGTGCTCTATTTAAAAAATGATTTAACACTTAGATTAAAAGGGTACTGGTACAAGATGTGATCGGTGTACAAGCCCCAGGGCTGGTATGTGATCCCTGAAAAAAGTATGTGATCCAAAATTTCATTCACTGGCCTGGCATGTGATCCCACATTTTACCTATTTCATAGTCTAGCATGTGATCCAACATGGTATCAATAAATACTTATTGTTATTAAGTATGCAGTCATTTCAAAAATATTTTAAAGTCTCTGTCATGACACAGCCTAGACATTCGTGGCATACACTTCAGAATAATATGAGTCACGACATCTGACTCACTTAACA
>JAQIVZ010001053.1:0-41941 GCA_034700945.1 Arrhopalites spinosus | reverse complement strand
ACAAGGGAGGGGGGGGGGGTATCGGTCAGGCAATTTATATTGCTTTAATAAAATTATTATTATTTTGACTCCAGATTTAACAACCCCACTAAAAATTCATTATCATCCAATCTTTTTTTATTTCGATTTCATATAAAGCTTGCAATTCTTTGGTCAAAATCCAAAACATGGCCATTGATAAGAATAAATTGCGTGCTTTATTTTGACACATAAAAGAAGATGAGGACTCTTCATTATTTTTTCCAGTTATAATTTCGTCACCATAGAAAACTAAATGAAATAAACAATCGTTGAAATTTCATACAAGAAGATGAGCGCTCATCATCTCATGAGCTGAAGCCAAAGCAAAGCGCTTTGCAAAGCCGCGTTGTTAAAAAATAATTGTCAATTATCTGCAATTTGGACCATAAGTGTAAAATAAAAAATAATGAGACCGAAAAACAAGACAAAAAAGAAAAATGATGGGGATGACTGTCCAATACGAAAACTAGAAAAGGTACATAAAATGGATAAAATTAGTTTTATTTATTTTCAATAAAAAAAAATTAAAAATTGTAGGCAGCCAATAAAAAGCCATGTGACAAACCCAAATACGGGCCTCCATCAGCGGCTGTAAGAGAGATTCAACATTATCAAAAGACAACGGGCTATTTAATTCCTCGAAGACCCTTTCAACTTCTTGTTCGATATTTAACCAACAAGATTACAAGATCAATGAGTCTTGGAACAGACTTTAGATATCAAAGATTGGCTTTAATTGCTCTTCAAGAAGCCAGTGAGGCTCACCTGGTCGGTCTTTTTGAGGATAGTAAATTATTAGCAATGCATGCCAAACGTATCACCATCATGCCAAGGGATATCGCTCTTGCTCGTCGTATTGGAGGAGATAAATATCACAAAGATTAATTTCTGTACTCTTTATTTATTTTTAACTTTAACTTTTTTAATTAAATAAATGTGTTCCAATAATTAAAGTTGTCATTTGTCAAGTTATTTTTGTCATACTTTTCAACTTTTCTTTTTATCATTCAAAATTTTTGACAGCTGTCTATCTTGGTCGTGCAAGATGGAAAATTTTAATATTTATTCGTTGCCAAAAAAATACATGACCTTCATGTCAGGATGTGACAAGACACGCGGTCCATAAAATTGACGAGATGCAGAGATCAAAAGCAAAAAAAATAAGTCCGCCCCGCCCCTCTTCCATTTCCTACTAAATTGGCACTAAAATTATTAATAAAAAAAGATGATTTACATTTTTTGAATTGTATTTAAATCTTACAAATATTTTTCAGGAATTTTTTAAAGTAAATTATAAATAAAATATTTATAAATAAAATTGTTATTGTTGACAGAAAATTAAATTAAAATAAATTAGTCAAGTTTTCCAAAATTAAAAAAAAAATAAATGCTTCAAAATAAATTATAATGACGAAAAAATATAAAGTATACAGTACAGATTTTAAAGCGAAAAGTCATTTTAAAAATGAGAAATTAAAGTTAAATGGAATGAAAAAAAAGGTCCTTGAGAGACTCATAAAACAATAAAAATGTTACATGGAAAGTCGAAAGTCAAACTGTAGTGTAGTTTAAATCGTCTTTAACTAAATACAATAAAATAATGACAGTTCAAACATAGAAAACTTTAATACTTTGTCCGCCTCTCAAATAATATTTAGTTAAATGTAATGTAACCAACTTTAAAAATTGTACTGAAACTGGAAATCATCAAAATTATTTGGAGTTTTTTATAATTAAACAATCTCAAAAAGGTAAATAATTATTTAAATTAATATTTAGTTAAATTATTTAACTAAAAAATAAAAAATGGTCTATATTCATCAGATGAACCACAACACCGTCGTACTTGTCATGATTGTGACATGGGTCCAGGTCATGAGTACGGAAAATATAAAACCAATGGCTCCCCACGAAGAACCGAATTGTAAAGGCGTTGTTTGTGCTTCCGGTCCTCCTGATCAAAATTGTACAGCAGAATATAAACCAGACGACAATTGTTGTCCTGTTTTTACCTGCACTAATAAAGATGGTCTCAATACAACTCATTATGGTAATTAAAAAATAATTTAAACTATTTTGACGCATTATTTTACAAATTATACTGACTTGTTCAAGTCTTTAACTTTCAATTAAATTATTTTAATTGAAAATATTCAATTAGGTAAGCAATCCCTATCGGGTGGGGCGATGGTTGAGACAGGACAAAATACAAATAATCAAAAAGGCGGACCAGACTTGGCTGGATTTTTAAATATATTTAATTCCTTCATGGGTGGAAATCCTGGCTGACATTTTGCATATTTAATTATATAATTATAAATAATTTATAACTTACAAATAAAATATTTATCTCAAAAAATATTATGATAAAATTATTTACGTATTAATTCATCTCTAAATGAATTCCATGAATTAATTAAAATAAATATTTTTTTAAAAAAGCGTGTTAAAAATCCTCACGTTTTTCTTTGTTGGGAGTTGGGAGTTGTGATGAAAGGGAGTTGAAAAGGGGGAGATATAAATAAAAAGCATTTAATTAATTTTTTAATGGGCTCATAAAACAATTGTTAAAATTTGTACTACATATAAATGTAGAATGAATGACAATGACAAAACAAGTTGACAACAAATCGCCTCCTACTCCTTTCTCCTCTCAACATCCACCATTTTAATTTTTTTCAATTAAATAAAAAATACTTTCATCTTCATCTTCATCTTCATTTTCTTTTACATTACAATTGTGAATTGACGTCTTTGTGGGTGAGTCTAATTATTTATATATTCATTTTTTTTTTAAAAAAAAAAAGAAAAGATTATTTTTTTATTATTACTGAACGTAAATAATAATAAGTATTTTGTGAAAATGTACACAGATCATGACGTCGTCATTAAATTTACTGATTGTACTCAAGATAATTTTAATTGTCTCTGGTACAATTGACTGTGCCCCACAAAATTGTGCAAATACGGCTTGTGCCCCAAGACCAGGTGACAATTGTCAGTCCAGTGCAAAAATGGGTTGTTGTGACGTGTGGACATGTGTTGGGCCAGATGGTTCACAAATGACAGTCTCAGGTAAGATTTAAATATAAATTACAATAAATAATTGTTACTAAAAATTAATTAAATTTTCACAACAATTTTGTCTCTCTCTCTAGGATCCACGGGAGGAGGAAGTAGCAGTATTCAAACATTTTCATCGACATCGACAGGAGGATTCCCGCCCATGGGACTTAATTTACCCTCACTCAATCTTGGTAATCTTCTTGGGAGTTTAGGGGGTTTATTTGGTCGTTGAGAATTCCTGCATTTTACAATTTACTCTCATCTTGTTACTTCTTTAAGGCTGAGTTAGTTAAATATAAAAATTAAATAAAATGTCTCATTTCTGTTAAAAATTCTTTCCTTCTATATAAATTGACTCAATTCCTCCAGTTTATTTTTAATCATGACATAAAGGTGATGACATGAGGTGACTCAACAAATTTTTTCATTTCATTTTTAGGAAATAGAAAGCTTTGAAAACAATCAATAAAAAATAACTAGACTTTTAAATTTAACTTTAAAATATTGAAAATAGTTAACGACAACTTAAAATGACATAAAAATAAATAATTTTTTTTGTAAAGAATGGTGACGAAGAAAAAGTCCAATGACATGACATCCTATCACCTCGTGCCTCTTTGCTTGTAAATTTTGTACATTTATTATTACAGATATCTATGCAAGTTTGAAGCTTGACAAGAATTTTCACAAAATTAATGACTATTTTTTAACTATAGTCAAAACAATTAAACAATGGAATATAATTTAATTCTTGTCATTTTATTTATGGGCAAAACTTATAACTCAAAGAAATTTATTTTCCATCATTTTTGTACGGTCAAGACAGAGCTAGTAAATTGAGACCATATTGAATTTTTCAATATTTTTTTAAAGTGTAAAGTGATTTTATTCATTTTTTCTAAATAAAAAAAATGAAGACTGGGAGCATTGCTCTCATGATTCTTTGTACTTTAGTACAAAGTTTCATGGTTAATGGTCGGTTCATTGTTTTGGATCAGGGATCAATGCGGGATGAGTCTCCCGGATTGATTGGAGGGAAGATTTCACCTCAAGATGCCCTTCTTTTTAATATCCTCAAGTCATTCTCGGCTATCAAAAAGGATTCTCCAATCGAAGGGGTCAATCCAATTGACAATGAAATTATTCCTGTTGAGAAAAAACAAGAAAAGGAGGAGACGACCCCACAAGTCAAATTGGTGTCCACTCCAGTCGTCAAAACATTTTCATCTTCTTTAGGCCAACCCGGAGGAATTGAAATTAATTTTGATGTTGAGGCCCCACATACTGGCAAAGATGAGCCACAAGGAATTCCAATGTTCGCCATGATGCAACCAAATAAACCCAAATTATTCCATCCCAGGGGATTTCCTCCCATCATGGACATGCTTTTCCCTGTTCTCCAGACTCTGAATCATGCTGAGGCCAAACCGGAACCGGAAGAAGTTAAGAAAATTGAGGAGACTAAAAAAACTGAGGAAGTTAAGAAACCAGAAGAAATTAAGAAAGCTGATGAAAAAATTAAGAACGCTGACAAAGAAGTTAAGAAAACTGACGAAGAAATTAAGAAATTGGGAGAAGCCAAGAAACCAGAGGAAGTGAAGAAACCTGAAGAAATTAAGAAAACTGAAGAAACTAAAAAAACTGAAGACAAAAAATGTGCGGAAACAGTTTGTGTCCCACCCCCAACCAACATGAAATGTGAGAAGAGTGACATGAAGAGCCCAATCAAGATCAATGATTGTTGTCCAATGTGGCTCTGTACTGCCCCTGATGGCACTGTCATGACTCATTATGGTAAAATTTAAAAAAAATTAAATTTATTTACTGAAAATTTTATTTTATTTTTTTGACAGGAATAAGTAAAGTAGACAAGAAAGAGGTCAAATCTCCCGTCGTCCCACTCCCACCAAAGGCAGAAAATGGGATTACTCATCTCACCTGGTTGAAACCCAAATCTGAGGAGGCTCCAAAAGAAGAGAAAGATGAGCCCATAATTGATTTGATGCCAAGTATGCTAGATATTCATTTTATTAGACCCATGCCCGTCCATCCTCTTCATTCCATGTCACCATTTTCTCCTCATGCAATTTTCCCATTGAATCAAGTCATGTCAATGATGAGAGGATTCCCTTTCCCCCATTTTGCCAACTTTCCCCCTCAAGAGGAAACTCCAGAATCACAACACCAGGGCATTCAAGTATTTGACATGTTGCCAGGTCTCAACTTTCCAGGTCAAATAAATTTCCCTCAACCTCAACCCGCTGAACCCTTCCCAATGCCATTCCAACAACTTTTCTTTTAAATCAATTTTATTTCCATTATCAAGACACAATGGGGTCCATGTCTATTCTAAAATTATGAATTAAAAAGTCATATAAAACATAAAAATTATTTGAGAACATTTTAAATAATATTTACATTAATTAATAATTAAAAATTATTATAAAAATTGTTTTTAATTGGATTATTCATCAATCAATAAATTATCGTACGCAATTCTTTGCAATGGTTTCAAAATTTTTTCTGGAATTTCTTCAAATCCGACGTCAATTTCTTTTTTGTTCCTAAATCATAAATTCACATACACATTAATTGCCTATACACTAATCTCATAATTTCAAAGAGAAGATTAATTAATAATTAGTTAAATACCTTTGCTCAATATTTTCTCGTGGGACAACATACGAGTCAACTTTGAACACGTTCATCATACACCGTCCAAATCTTGTCAAGAGGAATGCCTCGACACTGCTGATGGTCGACAATTTATTTGACAGTTCGATCAATTCTGCTTTGGCTTTGAGTAACTGAAAAAAGAGAAAAAAAATGTTTTGGATTTTTCTAGTTTACCGAAAATTAAATTAACTGTTTATTTACCTGAATATCAGACACAGCATGACCAATCAAAAGATTAAAGTAGACAGTGACAATAAGGATGGTGAATAGGACGATACAAGAAACACTAAAAATTTGTAAGATTGTCGATTTTGCATCCAATTTCTCCATCAAATCATTTATATTCAATTCCCCCGTCGCCATTCCAGTGACAATGGCTGGCATTTTTAAAATGGAGAATTTGTCAGACTTTTTGTTTAAAAAAAATTAAATGAAATTAAAAGAAATAAAATTCACAAAATTTTACGATATAATTTTGGTATAAAAAATTAACGTGTATTTTAATAAAAAATAATTCATACTTTGTAAAAGAGAGACCAAAAAGCAGAACCAAATCCAAGGAAAAAAACAGTAAAGAGAATTGCATGGGATTTACAAGAGTAGAGTACCTAAAATTGATCATTTAATTATTTTGACAATTAAATTGAACTCTTATATTATTTTTAAAAAAAATCTTTACTTGTATGAGAGCAGCCACTTGGAGTCCAAAGTATGGAGTTTTTCCCAATTGACAAATCATGAGCAATGTCCCGAGAAGAATCCCCACCTTAATTAAAACACAAGTTAATTATTAATTATTGCCCAAACGAATTAATTTTATGGGAGGACTCACCACAGAAATAGAAGCAACTTCGTCAAAGGCCTTGGTCCAGAGAAACCCAAATTGGGCAAAATAGAGTCCAATAAATAAAATTTGGGCCAAATTCTCAAATAAAACGTAGGTCCAGCCAAAAGTCAACATTTTGTAAAGTTCTTTAAAACTCATCGACATTTTGTAAAGTTTTTTAAAACTCATCAAAATGGTCAAAGGAAGGAGAATGTACCAAAGAGAGTAGCAGAGCAGGGGCTCTTCTATATATTTTAATAAATTATTATAGTTAAAATAATAAATTATAAACAACTGTCGTACCTTCACTTTGACTACTCATCGTTTCATTTTCATGTCCGCCAACTTTGCTATGTAAATCCACAAAGGCTCCCGCGTAAATCAGTAACCACAATACCTGAAAAATTAAAGGAATTAACAAATTGGAGTTGATGAAAATAGTATTAAAAAATGAGTTAACTTTTACTTACTTGAAGGAAGAAGGAAATGTAGAAAAATGCTTGAATTTTTTTCCATTTCAGATGTAAAAATAATTTGAGAAGAGGATGTTGCAATAAACTGGCCCCCCTCCATCCATCCACCTTTAAAATCAAACTCAAATTTTCAGTCTCCATTTTCCATTTCTCCATGGAAAGACTGTGTCGAAATTCAGTTGATCTGATTGGTTGAATTCCATCCTCCGTAGCATCTTCTTTTAATGTTTGGTAGTAGCCGATGACGGGACCAAAATCCAGTTTTAAGCTTTTAAAGTCATCAGTGAGTTCAATGGATTGATCATAAATGGGAATCATGGCTTCCGGAATCTTTTCATAAATGAGGGAGAGAGCGTCGACCCCTTCCTTTGACCTGTTCAAAATTTGACAATAATTAAAATTAGTTGAATTAATTTTAAGTTTAATAATTTTGATGAATTAATAATTTAAATGAATTTGAAAAATTAAAACTACAAACTTTGTACATACTTGAATGACACTCCAGCCGTTTTCTCAATCAAATAGGTCACTACTTGACTCGCCTTATTTTGAATGGCCAAATGTAAGGCAGTCTCCTTATTATTGTCCTTCCAATCAATCAATTCTTTCAATTTTTCTGCATATTTTTCGATGGGTGAAGTCAATTGAAAAGTTTCCAAAAGAGTTTCCACACAGGCCAGAGCTGTGTCATGATTCCCTGTAAAATAAAATTTGCAAAAACATATTATATTCATAAATTAAATGTTGGACACTTTAATTTTATCAATATTTAAAATTTAATTGAATAATTTTTTACCATTCATGACTGCCAAGTGTAGGCAAGTCCGTCCATTCTCGTCATATTTGAGGAGATCTTCAAATTGAATTTTAAAATCCTCTGGGTTACAACAAGGCTTACCATCCTTAGTTTCCTCCAATAAAATTTTCAATTGTCCCACATCTCCTCTTTGAGATGCCCTCAAAATATCCGATTTTGATTCACCGGGAAGAAAGTCCAACAAATTTATTATTTCTTGTCCAGCCATTGCGACAAAAAATAATTTGACACACTAGTCACAGTATTATTTTTAATGATGTGATGAGTCTTACATTTAAGAACGAGAGGGAGAGTAAGAACTGTCGTCAGACGTCATTGTAAGATTATAAAACGTCAAATTTATTAATATGCATAGAAATAATTATTAATTTTCTTGGTATAGTAATCTCTATAATATTTTTGTACTAACTTATAAGACTTAAGACAAGGGAGAAGGGTTATCAGAAGCCACAGGCCAAGGTCTAGAAGAGGGGGGGAAGAGATAATCCTCAAATTTCTTTCTCGTTTTTTGTTACGTCTGGCTCATACTTGTAGAAAAATTAAATTGACAAGAGTGACATTATTTTTGTCGTAAAAATGATGACTCAGAACTTTTAAATGTCAACTATCAATAATTACGTGTATTTTAAGTGCCCTTGTTTTGAAATAAAGAATTTACAAACTACTAAAACGCTGAAAAATCATGAATAGAACCAAAGTGTTTAGTGTCACGAAGGAGATTACTTTTTGGAGGAATCACATTACTTGATAAGGGAATGTCTTGAAAACAGCAACGAGAGGGGTCAAATGGCAAACATAAAATTAGCTAAGGCTCCACGGAAGTTGAGGATTAATTTTTCCAAACGTTCATCAATCAATCGGTATGGATCATGACAATTAACAATTAACTTGAATAATGTACCGGGCATTATAACAATGGAAATTGTCGAATCCGAAAAAAGTTTGCCAATAGCACAATGTAAAAGCCAATTCAGACCTCCTTGGCTTCTTGTTAATTTTGAAATTTTTTTCTGTTTTTTTTTGTTTTTTATTTTCCGACGAAAAATTCTGGTTTTTTTATGTTTAGCCTGAAAACTTTTAGGATTATTTTGTTTTCTCAACCTTAATTAGTTAACGTTTTTAGTTTTCAAGTCCAATGCTTTAGTTAGCCTCCTTTCATTAGTTTTTTTGTTGATTTTTTTGACGTGTGTAAAGTCAAACTATTTTACTCAAATATGAGTGCCAATAAAGAAGACCGTAAGTTTTCCTATAAAACTGTGCTAATGTTCAGTTAATGTCTATAATTCTTCATGATATTTAGAGGGATAATCTTGATTATTTTTTGTTCATTGAATTTTGATCATTTTTTTTCATGTCCTATGCTTGACCATCTCAAAAGACGTGACATTGGTAAACCGGCCCAGGTATACTACCCGTTCACTTGATATGTGTACTTATTATTTTAGACTTACATATACAGCCTTGTAATGCCGTTTTGGAATTTATATTCTTACATATTTGACATACTTGTATTTTACAGGGATTACAAAAAGATGCAGCGTAAGAATCAAGAGATTGCTGAGCAAATGAGAAAAAATAAAGAGCTGGTAAGTATTTCATGATTTTCATCATTGATAAAGCATTAATACAAGCTAGTCATTCTCTCCCTTGTTTTGTTTATTACAGAAAGAACTTCGTGAACGGGAGAAACTAGAAAAAGTTCAGACGGAGCCAGTTGTGGAAACAGCCATTGCAGAGTCCTCAGAGGCGGGTGGAACCAATCCCAATGTGAATCAGAATCAGGAGGAGGAGGACGTTGAGTCTATTCATCAACCCGATTAATTATTGAAATTTCCAGAAGGCTGATCTACAGAATCGTTCGCAATACAAATTTACTACCACTCGTACCTTACCAATATTGAATTTCTAAATAGTAGAAAAAAGTTTAAGTTGAATATGAGCCTTAAAAGATCAAAAAATCATTTGATCTTAATGCTGAAGTCTTCCTTTAGTCTGTTATCTTTACTATGAAGATACTATACGAGGGACTGCAAGTCCCAATAAATTTTGATACTAATATCTTCCATTAATATAGCAATATGTTTAGGAATATGTATGACCAAATTGGTCAGACCAATGCAGCTTTATATATTAACTACTTACTAGTAAATAGTAGTAAATACTCTCGACAGTAATACATCACAAGTATGCAGCTACAGTGCTGTGCTAACGGAAACAGTATTACATTTCGTGATGAATTTAAAGTCTTATAATATTCACACATCACAGCTAGTAATAGGACAAGTACCTTATGTATTATTAACATTGCAATTATGGTTGACTGGTCTATAGTATTAATTAAGTTTTGTAAAATACTCTTAACAATGTTTATTGTATATGAAAAGAGTTTGTCTTTATTGGAGCTTTTTTCCCTCATAATTTTGGTGTCTTAATTGATAAAGTCTGTGAAATGTATTTACTATTTTTAGTATAATGATTGTTATACATGTATTTTGTCCAGTGTTGTTTTCTTGTATTCTTCTACTTTTTGTAATGGAAACATGTTAAGATAATAAATTAAATGATGAATTTGCGAGTACAAAATCAAAAGTATTTTGTAATATTTTCAAAAAGCGACATTCAGTCTACTACTTTTTGGTAGCTTAGTATAGGTCGTAAATTTGATTGCTTTAGCCAGTAATTTAAAAAAAACAAATGAGGCTATAATTCCTAAAATATGCGATAGGTATTTAAAGTTTTGCAAAAATTTGGACGATTTTATTGTAAAATTTGTAAATGACATAAAAGGAATCTTCATATCATCTCCAGTCTACACCACGAGATTTCATTCCACGAACAACGGCTGACTTTTGTCCTCCTTCAGGTGTGACATTACTTGGTGATTTATTTTGACAAAAAATAATTCCACGTGATTGAGCTGGAAAAACTAAATTATCTTTTCTATTTTGATTATTGACAGCTGTGGCAAATCCACCTCCACCACATCTTCTGATTTGACTTCCTGAATTTACATCTAATTTCCATTTCCTTTGAGAAGTAACACAAGGATTAAGACTATTACTATAAATTCCTTTAGAATTTGGACCCTGCCAAGGAACTCGATTATTATTAGACTCTTGATGAAAATTATTCTTCTTACAAGATCCGTCAATAGAATTTCGACTGGGTAAACTTGTTGATCGTCGAACAGAAGCATTATTAGTCAATGGAGGTAAACTGCAAGTACTAGAATTTTTATTCCCTCTACCATTATTATTGTTATTATTATTATAACAATTAGTACGCTCTCCACCAAATACTCTTAGTCTGTCTAATTTTCTTTGTAAATTGACATCATCATCTTGGTCATTTTGATCTGGATGAGGAGATAATTTTGGGGATGAAAAGTTTGCTTTTTCATCATCATAAATTAATTGTCCATGATTTCTTTGATTAGCTGACTTGTCAAATGTTTTGACACCTGGAATTCTGGGAAGATGTACAAATTTTTTTTTTGATTTTTGATCATAAGTACAAGCTGCTGAAATTATTTTTTTTGGACGAGTTTGAAAACTTTTATATTCTCCTCTATCAGATATTACTGGTTCATCATCATAAGTAGAACAATATTCATGACAGTCAATGGGGGACCAACTGCAAGTTGATGGATTGAAGCCCTCTAATCCCACAAATTTAATAAAATGAAAATCGGGTAGGGATAATGTTTCTTCAACATCTATCAAAATTAAATGGACAAGCCTGTATAAAAATTGTAATTAGAGTTAATTATATATTTTATGACAAACCTTCAGGTGCTACATTTAGACATTTCTTGGTCATTTTTGTTATCATTATTAGCTGTCTTAAATGACCAACAATGGGAACTAAATATGTCTCTCTTTAAATTGAATGTTAGCTATAACCAGATTTAATTTGATTTTGAATGTGAAGAGAATATTTTAAAAATATTTTAATCATAGATTTGTCCACAACAGGGAGAGAACCAGCGGTTCAAAAATTTTGTACATGTGTAACACTCTAGTTAATTTCTATAAGATTATTAAATATGTTTTAATGTGTCATTAAAAATTAATAATACTGACTTTTTCTTTTCTGTAAAAATATTAAAAAATATCAAAAATATCGTTACTTTCTAATATAACTCGTATACTCTCTTCAACTCAACTATAGATCCTAGAACAACAAGAGACGAAAAGGTTTGAAATTTTGATAAAATTTTGTAACAACTCCATACAAAATAAACTAGACTGTCATTACAACAAATGGTATCGATAGCAATTTATGAATCGAAATTAATACGATTCTACAAGTAATGTTTTAGCTTGTACATTTTATTAACAAAAATATTTAAAACTTGTCTGTCTTTGGCCAAAGTTTGATTATTACAAAGTATTTGCTAAATGCGAGGATTTTCAATCTAGAAAAAAAATCATGTCGGATAAAAAATGTGTAAAGTTTATTACTAAAGGTTGGGCATCGTATGCCAAATGTTGAGGTCAATCTTTTTGCTATTCTCCTATTCCATCTGATTCTGTCACTAGTGCTCTCTCTAAAATAACTCGTCCTTCTTTGTATCGTTGATTTTCTTCTGTGGCATATTCATAGATCCATCCCAATTTAGCGTCACAATTTTTACAGGCAACGTCCCTCACCATGTGTCTTCCTGTCAACATGACCCGATCTTGAATTTCACTGTTGACAAAATAAAAAATAAATTTAAATGCGATTATTCAGTAGTTTTCAAAAGTGTCAATTACCTGTAATTTAGATTGACAACACGGCTGAATAAAAATGCTCTTCCTGTGGCCCCTGTGAATCGAGTGCTGATTAATTCTCCTCTATTTGTAAGGTTCGTGTCACAAGAAGCACATGAGAATAATCTTGACCCTCCCATGTGTTCCAGAAAAATCCTTCCCATTTTTCAATTCTACAATTTTTTATGCCGTGACCTCTTGTCAAAAAATAGATTGAGAATCTCAATTAAATGATAATAAATAAACTTCTATGAGATTTCTAAGCTGTCAAGGAATTATTTTTCAAAGATACCTCGCAATGTCGCCCCCCCTCCTCTACTATCCTCTGGGGAAATCTATACGCTTTTTCTTCTGTAGAAAATATGAATAGACTTGTTAAAGACTTAAAGAATAATTATTAGAGAAAGATGAATAATATTTATTACATAATTCAATCTAACTCAATTTATAGACATTTTTACTGTAGCATTTCAAGTCCAATGTTCATCTCTTTGACGTTTTTTTTTGGACATGGACTCTATGTCAGATGATATTCATTGTTGTTAGATTTAGTTGTTTGCGTCCATGGGAAAAGCGTGAATCATTTTTCTCTCACAAAAAAAATCCCTGACGATGGTTCACCGGTTGAGGTTGAGAAAAAAGTTGAGAGAAACTGATCATGTACTGGTTGAACAATGTCCATAAATTCTTCTCGTCTGTCTCAGTCTGAATCGGACACGAGAGAGACCGTCTGGCTCATGAGTCATGAGTACAGCTCATGTGTATGACTATGGCCACCACACATAAGTAACGTATTGATAAATTAAACGGTTTATTTTAAATTGACTCTGACTATTACACCGCATCACATATTACGTGTCCCTCTCTCTCATAATTTAAAATCATTTGATATTATTTGATAAAGATGTAAACAATATACGTATATGGCAGTATATGGTACTTAAGATGGTTGCCTATACCTGGCTTTTGTTGAAAAACAAAGCTGGACAAAAGTTGAATCGCTCTCCTTTTTTCTCTTTTGACTAGAGATATAAGAGAAAGATTGTAATGGTGAAAAATATGTAAAATGGGTATAGGGGGGATAGTTGGACATATAAAATTTTAATCTATGTCATGTACATTTACATGCACGAGCTCACTATAATTCCTTGTGGGGTGCTGTTCATCAAGAATCGTGCCTCATTTTACAAACTCACATTGTCAGGCTTGTGTATCCCATCCAGCTTCTGTGCATTGTCATGATTTTTCATCTTGTTGTTGTTGTGTGTGTGTAGAAGCTATAAGACTTCTCATCCAATCTTGTTTTGAATTTAGAATGGTTCCATCCGTCATAATTGATAATAAGCATTTGTCCATACTCATTCAAACTCCTTGAATTATTATTATTACACTCATTTTTTTGCTCTCATTCCCTTCTCTCTCTCTCTCTCTCTGTCTGCAAAGTACACAAATTCAAATCATCCATGTCCATATTTACTGCTAGCTCTTGTATTTTATTTTTATTATGTAAAATTGTTTGTTGATTCTTGTGCACTCTACACACACATAATTTTATGCATATTTTAAATACAAAATGACGTAGAAAATATCTACAGACGCTTTTCTTAAGTCTTTTATAATTTTTTCTTAATTTTTTCTTTTGTAGAAAAACAAGTCTCGTCATTTTCTCTGTATAATGGAAATGATCAAAATTAATATAAAAATTTCATGCCTTTCTGTTAAATGTAAAACATGGCAGACATTTAACCAAGTGATTTTGTTCCGTTTCTTTTTACAAGAGAAAACTTTGACCTGACTTATCCAGCATTGTAGATTGTAGACTATTAGACAGTTATATAGACATGACAGCGTGCCCATGATTGAACAAAAGAAAAATATTTTGTTTATAAAACCCCAACATCTTCTTTTCCTCCTCCTCATCTTCCCGTATAAGTCATTAGAAATTGAAAGGAAAATAGAAAACGGGAATCAATGAGGACAACAAAGTAGCCAGAAGAAGATTTTGATAATGGAAATAATTATTAACATAAAAAAGAAAACTTTTCTTTTGACCCATACCAGACAGGCTTAACACTATGCAAAACGAGACCATTATCAATTTTTACCATTAAACTTAAATAGCGGCTCAATTTTTATTGTTGTCCAATCCAATGGACTCTTAACAGCTCTCTGTCAGTCTATCAATCAGGATGATGACCAGTATAAAAAAAATGGAATGGGTATACCTGTAGGTACATACATACACACATTATGTAATAATTTCATTTTATTTCTTTCATTCATATTTGAAAAAGATAATCGTTTTTTTTCTTTTGTCATACATAAATATTTGATATATATTAATATTATTATTATAGTTTGGAATGTAACTCATAAGGAAAGGTAATAGAAAATACAAACTTAAAAAAAATTCTCTCTATTCAAATGCCATCGCTTCAGTTTCGTTTAATTCACAGTTATATTTCACATTCATAATATAAATTCATATAAAATAGGAAAAAGTTAATACAAAAGTTTTGAATTTCTCTCTCTCTCTCTCCGTATTTTTGTATACCTTTTGGATTAAAATTTTTTTAATATAAGATTGTCTCATCTCGTAACAATCCTTTTCATTTCAACTTTTACATTGCTTAAATCCTCTCTCTCTCTCTCTCTCTCAGATAAGTTCGTCGTTTGAATATTATTATGGTTATTTTATTGGTTTTTTTCTTAAGTATGTTGAGGGGCTACTAATGTTTGCTAGTACATCCAGTATAACTATTTTACATTATCTCAACAAAAGAAAAATATACAAGAGAGTACTCGTAAATAGATAAATATTATTTAAAACATGTACAACGGCTACACAAGGATATAATACATTTAACATTCATATTATATATCTTTTTATACGTATAAAACTACCTTAGTACTACCTAACTTGGATAAATCAACATTAAATATTATTTTTCTTTTTTAGACTAACGGAATATTATTATTATTGAGAGTCTAACATTATAGACATCATTACAATGATGAAACTCGAATACAACTGTGACCTACGACTACAACTTAATCAACAATTAAATTATCTACATTGTACACACATACTTTTTATAGTGTTAGAATACATAAGGGAGAGAGAGAGTAGTAGTGTCGTTTCGTCATTAACATTAAAATTATTTTATTTTAGGCTTGTTGTATAGTTAAATAGCAAAATTAAATATTAAACAAAAAAAATTGTAACATTTTACAGTCAGACAGTCAGACGAGAAAAAAAAGGTGATGTTTTGAAATTGACGTTGCATATATTTTAAATAATATAAAATTATTTATTAGTATAATATTTAACATTAATTTTTAATTTTTATTATGCTGGAGAATGTACAAAAAAAACTGCATTTGGTCTTCCATTGAATGAATATTTTCCACCTGAAATCAATTCACTTCCTTTTGTCTCTGATAATTTTGAGGGCTTTTTTGGACTCTCAATGTGTGCTGGTCTCCCTGTAATTTTATTAGATGAGAGAGAATTGTTTTGTAATGTATAACATGATTAATTTTAATTGAAGATTATTTTTTTATGGAAATTTTATTATTTATTTACCATTCGATAGGAATTTTAATGGGAGTGAAATGACACTCTTTTGGGATTGTTCTCCTGATAAATCCGAGTTGAGTTGATTTTGATTTTGGCTCATCATTACTATAATACAGAAAAAAAGTTAAAAAGTGAAGAATTTACATAAAAAAATTCCTATAATAAAATTATGTTTATTTATTCTTTAAAAATAAATTAATGACATGATAATGAGGTTGAAACTTTTGTTTTTTCCCTTGACTATAAATTTCCATTTTTACTGCTGAAAAATATGTTCAAGTTGTTTTTCAGTTTTGTAATATGTCACAGGAAAGGAATTGTAAAATAAAGCCATATTCATTACAATTTTACAAGATTTTGAAAAGGGAAAAGAGAAAAAATGGAGAATCTCTCTCTCTTTCCATTTGAGTTTAATAACTTGATCCGACTGTCAGTAGAAGAGGCGGATAGAAAAATATGTACAATTCATACAAAATGGAATGTACAACAATAAATCCAAAACTTTAGTTTAACCTGTTTTTTACAATATTTAATATAAAAATCTTTCTATTCTTTGTACTTTGTACAGGTACATACAGATTTGTAATCTGTATGGTTTTACTTGTACGTGGGGATGTGTTTGATCTTGTAAATAAAATAATGAGGTTCCATGTCCTAGCAAATATTGTTGACGAGACTTGTTGGAGAGATAGAGGAGAGATAAAATAATTTTCATCACTCCTAAATCAGTTGAAAACCTTAAGTAGGAATCATTACCTGTCCACTGGTTCTCAAATAAAGCCATCATGATCATAAAAATCTTTTATAATATATTTATATTTTATATAACTCTCAAAAACAAACGGCTGTTAACATTTAGCTCCTGACATAGACAATTCTTGTCTCTCTCTCTCTATGTACAGTTGAAGAAATTGATAGAACAGAAAATCTCGGAGATTGTCTTGAAAGAGATTGAGAAAAAAACAAGAACCCAAGAACAAGTGGAGCATGGCTCTCTCTTTCTCTCAAGTTTTCTTTATACAAAAAATGTAATAGTCAGTGAAGATGAAATCTAATCAAAAATAATAATCATATTCCTTATTTTATTTACAACTCTATTTCCTAACTGAATTTGGAATAAACCACCATCAACTGTTGTACTATAAAAATATCCAAGAGAAAAGGTCAAGGTAGACTATAAGTCAAGACTAATTATGGTTATATCTGTAAGTGTACTACAACAACAGAATTAACAGGGATTAGTACGGATCTCAAAAAAAACAGGAAAATGAGATTCAAGATTATAAATGACCATAGTAAACTAAATAATAATTGAGATGAGACAGGGAACGTGATCAGGAATTCATTCAATTTATGCTCACACCTAATTTAATTCTCCTTGTTAACCCTTTTTTTATATTTTTTATTTGAGCCCACAGAGCTAAGAGAGAGCAAGAAATATAGATTTTACACCTCCCCTTTTTACAAAAAAGCTACCTCCGTCCGGTTTCACAATTTGTAACTTGTTGCTTTTTTCATTACAACTTTACATGGGATCATCCCATTCTAATCTACATTTATATATATGTAGAACATGTACAACGGGGGATGGAGTAGAGAAAAAAAGTGAGAGATTAAATTGGTTTGAATTTATTGTTACAACTTCAACTTTTCCTAGGAGGGCAGGTTAAGCCTATACAGAATTTGTGAAAATTATATTGAAGGACGAATGCAAGGCAACATTTCTCGTAGTAATTTAAGGGTGACAAAATCCACATGATGGATATGAGCATATTAATAAAGTTGTATTATACAAATATCATTTTTTGTGACAAAACAGCACAGAGAATAATTCCACAACTGAGCTAGACAAAAGCCAATTAAATGATGAAGCCTTTTTTTTGATGAATTGGGTGTCGCTATTTTGATTGTTCCTCGGCTATTTTTTTTTTCTCTCTCTCTCTAATCGTGCATGCATAAGACGATCATCTCAATTCCTTGACAACATACCACTAATGTCTCTCTCTCTCTGTCTGTCTGAACGTGGAGGATTGTGTACAAGGAGGGTAGTCGTGTATGTTGACAGTTGACAGAAATGAAGGCCTAAGGCCGTTCTCTCAAAACTAAGCATGAGTACCTTTTAAACATTTGCCAATGGTAGCCAATAGTCCCCATTATGGCTTTTGTGTGTGTGTGTGTGGAATTCTCAAGATGTGGACTTGTAAATGTAAAACATAGTGACAGCTCCTCGACAGTTCTCTCTCCTTCTGCACTTGCTCCATTAGGTAATTAAGTCATCAACCATCATAATAGTCACTGCCATACACTTGTCTCATTTGCACATTGTCAAGTGCATACAAAAATCCACCCATTGACATTTTCTATTGTGTGCTTTGGAATTCTTTTTTTTACTTGCTCTCTCTTGTTTATAACCCTCAAAAATACATTATTTTATTTCTTTCTTCTCAATCCCATCATTCACAGATTTTTGTCCATAATTGGTCAAAACTGATGAAACTGCATTTTAATTAGAATTTACAGATACTCCATTTTATTCTCATGATTAATAAAAATAGTTGATACTTGAGATTCTTTTTTTAAAATACTAAAATTTACTTTTATAGGGGGTTTATAGTTTCAAAAATTATATTTTAGTGGCTAATGAATGAAAAATGAAGTGATCAGTCGTAGAAGAAGAAGTCTGGTTGTGGTGACAATAAGATAGGCAATTGGGGCTATTTACTCTGGGATGAAGATGCCATGTGTCTATCTAATTATTTTCTCACCATGTAATTTATCTTTGTTCTTTCTACAGTCTCTCTCTCTCTCTCTCTTTCTCTCTCCCTCTCTTCCTTGTTGTTGTTTTCCCCTCTAGTGAGTCTGCAGTTTTGACTTTTATACGTGCCTCCACTTTGCCCATTGTCATTGTTTCTTGTCCACTCTCTTCCCTTCTTGGAATTTCCTACCAATAGCATTTTTTTAAAATGTTTCTCTAATACTGATAATAATAGCTATCCCTTCTCTCTCTCTTGGGATTAATCATCAAAAACTAGAGATTTGAGATATGCGAAATGCATACCAATTCCTCCATTTTGTATCCCCCAATTGCCCAAAAGTTGTTCCACACAAGCCATTTCTTCTCTCATGTTTGTAAAATGTACATATCAATTTAAGGGGCCCATTATAAAATTTATAAAATGTTTTAGAATTTAGCTAACTGAATCAAAACAAGATATTGAATATCAATCAAGTTTTTTTCCCCTTCTTCCTCTCTTTTACTTAAAAAAATGATTACTCTCTTTATGTTTGTAATACAATCCACAATCCAGTCATAAAAGTGAAGACCCACCACGACTACATTTTCAAACTTTAACTGATATATCTAATAGTTAGCTAGTGTAGTAGTGGTACTTGTATTGAGTGAATTATTTAAACTTTTAATAGAAATCCAGTTACTCCTCTCTCTGTGTGTGAACAGACTGAAAAGAGTAAAATTTATTTGGAGTTTAAATACTCCCGTTCCCTATCGAGTTCACATCATCATCATATTGTACACATACAACTTTATCTTCTCAAAATCTCTCTCTCTCCTCATGTAATCTCATCAAGATGATGCAAGTGTAAAGTAAATAGTACATTATGTTATGTGTAAGTAGTATTGGTGGAATCCATTTTTTTATCCTTCTTTTATAGTCCTTCCTTGGCAAACACAAGCCGAGAGAGACAGTAAAACAAATACGACAAGTGACCACCCCAAAGACGAGACTCTTTTTTTGTATTATGTAATTTTTGATGGGTATTGTAGAGAGAGAGAGAGATGTGTGTGAATAAATTTAAAGTGGAGAAAATTCAACAAAATAATAATCCTTGACCATTTTTTCTCTATTATTTGTTAAATCTTACGAGCCTTTACTTACTCTTCACAAACATTTTTTTACAAGTAAAATCTGTATTTCTACAAAATGGAGAGATATATCCTAGAGAATATAATATATTTTGACTTGTAAAAAGCTATATTAACGTACAAATGGCACGCACAAACCTAAGTGAGTGTGTGTGTATAAGGTTTAAGGTAGTCAAATTAAAATGAAGCATGATGTGCACTCTAAAAACACCAATAGATTATACAACTGAATTGTTCTGTTCTCAATACAAAAGATACTCTTTTTTTACTGTACGTATACGAGTATGTATCCCACTTTAATGTCAGTGATGAGAACACACAACTACACATATGTACACTACATACATGTGTGTGTGGATGAGAAGAGGAGAAAAAATTAGAAGAAAAGATAACGATGAAAGATGGACGATCCATTGTAAGAAAATGGAGTTTGGGTAGAAAAAAACGACATGGGAAAAAATAGACAAACACAGATGAAAGATGAAATTGCAATAGATTACCAGAATGCATAACGGCATCTTTTTCCAATTGCATTGGCTTCTTCTTTCTTTCTTTCTTATGACCATGGCATGGCCATGGCAAAGAAAAATGCCCAGGACTTTTTCCTTTTGACTGGCTATGACTAGTCCTCACTTGATAACACAAGACGAAAAAGGATTGACCGATGCATGTTGAAGAATAGAAGTGAATAAGTGTAATGCCATGGAATGTGTAACAAATAGTAAATACAATCCATTATAAATTCTATTTAAAAAAAGTCTCAAATGAGACTAACCATCCAATGCATCTTTTGTATATTTAATACATAATTTACTAACTAAATAATATTCAAAAGAATAAATAATTGGGAATTATCAAGAGAAGCAATGGAGTTTTTTCTCTCTCTTGTAAGTTGTAACATTAAAAAGAGAGTTAAAGTACTTAATCGTACTAACTATAAAAGACCAAGGTTTAATGGAGCACCAAAGTTTTTTAACTTACATGACTACACATAGTGTGTGCATATAAATTTATATAGTTTGAGAATTATATTTTCATTATTATTCATTTAATTGCATTGCATCGTTGTGGTGTGCTGCAATTGCAATTTTAACAACAAGAAACTAAGAAAAAAATTTTTACAATGGCTCCACAAAAAATATTTCATACTTTACAATGTCAACACAATGAAAAAATGCAAAAATTGAAGCAAGAATGCAACCATACATTTTTTTAATGCAATTCCATGACATGCTTTTATAAGGAGGGGGGTGGGGAGTATTTATTATTATTACATTTATGATGAGGATAACAACAAAAATCATATGATCAAGAGGACGAGTAGGACACACAATTCATAATAATCTGTCTCCCATGTGCATAGCTGGAGCACGAAACTTCTTTAGGAGAGTATTGTGTCGCCCATATTTTTTTTTGTCTTGTTTCTTCCCGTCCCAATCATCCTTCTTTAAATTCTATCTCTATTTTGTATGTCACACGAATTCCCCATTGAGAGTTGAAAGGGCCAATTGTTAAGAAGAGATGATGGGGAAAAAATGGATGAGGAGGGGGGGGGGGGCTACAATACAATACAAATGCATCCAAAGTTGCATACCCAGAATTATTACAAGTTACAAGCTACAGTTATCAAACTGAACCCGAAGCAAACATTTACAACATGATTAACACAATACGAAGCATTATATTGATTGATTGTGATGGCACGAGTTGACTTCATTTTTCTCAAACCCAATCTCTCTCTCTCTCTCTCTCTACTTTTTTGTCGTCTTTTTTTCAATCGTTCAAAGTCTCAATTTTTTCTCAAACAGTCTTGTTACAGAACATTACCGATATTCTATTTAATAATTTTTTTACCAATCATTTTCTTGTTTCTGAAACTCCAATAATCATACAATTCAGATTTAAAAAAAATACAAGTCGATATTTTTTAGTTAAAAAAGTTAAATAACTAGCTAATGGCTCCTTCTCCTTGTTCCTTGTTTAAAATTTTTTTTGGCGCATACTGTACTGTCTACCTGTAATTGTAGATGATAGAGCAATATACAGGACTAAATTACTCTATTAATTTTATATAGCATTTTGTATGACCTTTTAAAAAAAACTTTTTTTTAATATAGTACTTTATATAATGTGTCCTATTATGTCAATAAAATTGAAGTAAAGAGAGAGAGAGAGAGAGAGAGAGAGAGAGAAATAATTGTTGTGTGTCTTCTTTATTTATAAAGTTCATCTCTTTTTCTTTGTATGTACATGCCATGTGTGAATATCCAAAAAGATAAAAATCATTTTTTTTGTCTTACTTCCTCCTCCGTCTACACCTCAATGTGTGTGTAGTAACGTGTATTATAGTACTCATCTTTATCTGATAAATTCAATCTTGAGATAAGAGAGAGAGAGGCTAGGCTGTCTGTGTATCTTTTGAGCTATTTAAACATCCATTTTTCTCTTTAATCTTTTTTACTTTAATTTTACTACTTTGCGGCTTTATTTAATTGTCCATCTCCCTTAAATTCTCTCTTCACTATTCATTGTTGAGCAATTAATTTTTTGCACATTTTCGAGATCACAAAAGACTTTTCTCTCACTAGTCACTATAGTCCTTGTTTGTGGACCATAGAATAAATTAATAGAATAAAAAAATAATTTAAAAAAATACATAAAGTCAACAAGTCTTTTTTTTTTTACTGAAATCAAGTCTTGAGTTAATTTTTATATTAAAAAAACATTATTTGCTTTTGCCAATTTTATATAAAAAATATTAGTTCATCACACAAAGGGAGGTCGATGAGAAATGAATCTTTACATTTAAAAACAAGCCAGGAGGAGCAAATCTATAACCTGATGCGACACTGTAATTAAACAGTGAAAAGTTGTGAGTTTACCTAAGCAAGTCTTTTGGTCTATAAAATAAAGAGAGAGAGAGGAAGTTTGTGTTATAACTAGCCTACATACTATTAAATTATTAAACATCTTTTATAAAAACACACACTTGTTAAGTTGCCTACAAAATAATTTTTTTTTCATTTTTTTGGACGAGAGCCAAAAACCAAGTGTCAAACCAATTTTCATCCATTACGAAAAATGCGTGCACTCATTAGACGATTAGCATCAGGGGTACGAGGGCGAGGATTTTTTCAAAATTAATCAATTTTCTTTTTAACAATTCCACCTCCTTTTTTTCTTTTCATCTGTCCTCACTTCATGTTCTACTCTTCTAAACATTAAATAATTTTAACAGACTCAATCCTCAACCAACTAAATAATGAGGCACGTCCCCCTTTTCAGAAAAAAATAAAAAATTTTTTTTTGTAGATAACAAAAAAGAATAAATTACCTGGGCTAGGCATTCCCATAGCCATGGGAGAATTATACGGATGAGGTGACACATAACCCAATCCAGGGACTAAAATGTATGGAGCAGGAGGAAGTCGAATGTAGAATACGGGTGAATTACCATTAACCTGTTTAATTAATTAATTTAAAATATTTTATATTTTCTAAACAATTAAATTAAATTATTTAAATTATAAAAAAAAATTACCAATTGATGTGTTGGAATTTCATTGATGGTGTCTGTCCTCCCATAATTCCCGTAGTATTCCAAGGACTGAGGAAATGTTCTCAAAAATCGACTGTTCATCCTACAAAACCAATTTAAAAATTTAAATTTAACAATTAAAAAAATAATTGTTGACACAATTAATACAATCTAAAATCATTCACCTGTGAGAGGATGATCGCGAGCTTGAGTGAGACAAGGTCGCTCCACTTACAGTCTGGCTACTTGATGCCAAGAATAATGTCAATATGGTGGTGTATATTATCATCTGAAAAAAACAAATAAAAAAAAGATGCTCATTAAATAAAAGCCATAAAAAGACAATTTAATTTTTTTTTCTATTTTTAAATATTAATCCCATCTTCATCTTGTGACTTGTAATTCTCAAGCCAAAAAAGTAGTTAAAAACAACTAAATTGAATTGCCTTCAAATATTAAATGAGAGAGCCAAATATTTGATTTATATGGCATGTGCACACGCTAAACTTAACCTTTTAACTATCTTTATTATATTATAAAAAAAATTATCATTTAATTTAACTATTCAAGTTATTTTAAAAGCTTGCACTCTTCAAAGAAGAAGATCTGTCGAGTTTTAACAATTGAGGATTGAGGATAAAAAAATAAATAAAATGAGGGTCTGATTCAACTCTGAACAAGGTTAGTGTACAAAAAGAATTTAAAATTTTTTTCTTTTTAAAAAAAATTGAAGTAAAATAAAAAAGAGTGCGTGTAAATTTTTAATGGTCCGGATAATAGTTTTATATTGCATTATTATTAAATCCTCTCTCTCTCTCTCTAATGGCCATAGTACAAGTTAAATGTAGGGCTATATAAATAATATACCTTAAACAAAGAGAGAGAGAGAAAAGTAATAATAATTGTGCTCAACGACCTTTAAGTTCTTTACAGCCGCCATAGGTACGAGTATCACACAAAGACATCTAAATTGCCCGTATTATGTACATAACCATCTTAGACTCTCTCTCTCTCTAAGATGAAGAAAAAACAGCCAAAAAAATGGCTACTGTACAGCACAGTTGCTCATGTAAATTACTGTAATCAATTCCCCCCTTTAGTTGTGTCCCAACACAACTAACCTGGATATTTTCCGGCTTATTTCCTTTACAAAAATCATCCACATCCTCAAAGAGAGAGAGTACATGAAAAAAGGTAATTCCTCATGTCAAAAAACCTATAATTTTCTTCATGTTTAACTCTCCTAACCCACATTCCAACATTTAAGTTTTGTTACAATACAATCTCAATTAAAGTTTAAATTGTCTTTGTCAACAAATCTTTCAACAAAATAATTTTTTCGAGTATTAAATTTTGCCTATTTTTATTATGACAGAAAAGATTCAAATCTCAAATCTATATAGGAAAAAAATCACAATTGAAATTGAATATCAACAGTAGTAAATAAAATAAAAAGATTTAAAAAAAATAATTTGTAAATTTAAATACCTTTTCCTGTCTTTCCTCTTTTTTTTAAATGGAAAATGTGCATCAGTTCTACATGTGCATAGGGCGCTACATTACTCAAAGCTGTTTTTATTCGTCTTTCTTCTCATAATAAATTTGAATAAAATGAATTAGAGAAATCAACGAAGCGAGGGCTTAGAGGAACGGAGGATTTTTTTCTTTTGACTAAAAAAAACTATTTACTAGTATAGTTACACACTACTGTTACGAGTACAACATGCTAATTGCGGTCCTCAGGGATTTGGAATGGATGACCATTGAGCATGGGACTTGGACAACTGTGCTGACCGCTATGCTATACGATCTTGATGGTCTTTCAAACAAATTATTATACATTTCATTCATATGTACATATTATACATTTAATATGTATTATGTATCAAAAAAAGAACTCAAAATTTCAATTTATGCATCTTTACTCATATAAATGCTCACCCTTTTATTCTTCATTCAATTCATTTAAACTTGTTTTTTTAAAAAGACCAACACTTGTAGTTGTACAACATGAGAAAATGAGGAGATGAAAAGAAGAAGAGGATGATGATGCTCAAGGAATAAGTGAGCATAAAGATTATTTAATCTTCCCTACTTAAAACATATCCTCCATATCTTTTACTAGAAAGAATCCAACTTCTTTTTTTTGTAAAGAAAGATGAACAAGAAAAAGATAAAAGAGAGACAGTGGAACAATAATAATTACCTTAAATATATTTATATATAAAGTACATCTTCATTCCATTTTATGTATTCTAATATTAAATTGCCCAACTACTTATTTTCTTTGTGTTAAAAAAATTGTATTAATTGTTTTTTTTCTCTCTCAATCCAGTTAAGTTTTTTTTTTAAAAAAAAAAACATTTTATTTTTTTTGAACTTTGTTCATTTTATTTACAGTCTAAGTGGCATTAAATTTGTTAAAAAGACTTTAAAAAATTCTTCTCTCCAATTTATCAAGAGATTGTGGATTGTGCCTTTGGTTTTATTTCTTAACAATTACCTCGGGCTCATGAAAAAAGGTACAAAAAAAAATTCGGCTCAAACTATGCAATTAACCTTGCTCTACTTAATGAGGAAGAGAGAAAATAGGAGGGGGGGGGGTACATTATCAGAAAAATGTAGACACTAGACGTATACATTGGGTGCAAGTTCCTAAAGAATATTTTTGTTGTTGTTTATAATTTCTCTGTATTTTTTTCTCGTGTTGACGGGATCATGTGACAGGCTTTGTTATAAAAATGGTGCTAAGTAAATTAAAAAGTTTTTTTTTCTCTTTGGCCAAATGAAGATTTGGCCAATGATGGTGAAGGAATTTTTTCGATATTGGAACCAGAGCCACGATTCACATATGAATGATACATTGTGTACTTGTATCTGTACTTGAAAGCTTTTGACTATTAAAAAGGGGATAGAGATGAGACGTGCGTAGAGATAGAGAAGTGTATCTTTTTTTTTGCTGATTAACGTGAGTTCCATGATAGTGCATAAGAATAATGTTGTGGTAAAAGTTACACTGAGGATGCCAATAGCAAGCACAGACAAACAGTCCATCTTTTATGATGTATAGAAGGCCACATAGCCATAGCATGGGCAAAAGCACCCATTGTTTGACTTTAAACTGGCAGAGAAAAACTATTCCGTTGCTTGGACTTCTTCCTCCTCCTCCTCTTACCTTGACTCGCATCTCTATAACTGATCACATTCTCAAACTTAATTTCTGTTACAACTAACACTTTGAAACCAATTGGGAATCTTTACAAAGAAAAATTCATGGGTCTCCCTCTACTATAGTCAAATCTGTACGATCATTTACAATATGATCTGTACAAGAATTTGTTGCATGAGTCAGTTTAGTCAGTTTGATTTCAACTGAAAAATGGTTTTGTAATTTAAACCATCATTAGATGACAATTTAACTAAAGAGACTTACACTTTTATATAAAATTCTTCATAGAAAGAAACTTGAAGAGATGGTGGGATGCTCATGTGATGAAATAGATAAATGGAACCATTATTATGATGACTGTGCCATGTGTTTGTACAGTATGTACTACATTTATTATGTTTAGTGATTTGATGCCTTCAAAAAATTTATTCTTTTGTAAAGACTAAATGTACTTGTGTACATTCAGAAGCTGAGATGTCAGATTTTCTATTGATATCATTATGATTAGTCTCATATATCCAGCCATCCTTGTTGATTGTAGACAAGGAGGAAATTTTTATCTGCTAATAAAGTTAGAGCCAGAGCCAACCTCTGCCCGCAAAAAAAGCATCTGTCTTGACTCAAGACTCTTGATACAATTTTTTTTGGGGTTGCTCCAATTTCCTGGGGAGGAGTGGGGATGGTATCAAATTCCTCTCCAGGTAGGCACACAGCCCCGGGGTTCCAAGATTATCTTTTATATTTAAGTACATTTCTTTAATCATAATGGCCAATAAATAATCCATCCATTTTACACCCATGGCAAACTTCTCTCTCTCTCTCTCTCGCCAACACATTTGTGTGTAACAATCTTCTATAATATTATTACTAAATGTAATACAGTAAAGTCACAGAGTATTAAATGTATAATACTAAACACAATTTTCATGTGATTTTAACCCACCGTATCCACCGCTCCCGGCTTCCTCACATTTTTGAGGACAATTCATGACATGAATCTCATGTCCTCCTCCTCTCGTCTTATATCCATGATCAATTATTAGAGATGAAAATCGATAGGTAATAAAAATAAATACTGGCACCCAAATTATCGCTCAATTCAAACAAAAAGACATTTTTGTTTTTGTTTTGCCATGGGCCAAAAAAAAGTATTTATTTAATATCAGCTAATTTTGAATTGGTTCTACTCCACATGTTCATAGGGAGACATAAAACACTATAATTTGTAGTATCCCATTTTTTTCACAAATTTACTTCGAGAATGTTACCTTGCCTTGCAATTTACAAAACATAAATATTATGAAGGATACGGACTTAATATAGAGCAAAACTGATAAGCATGGAGATGATAACACAAAATCCAGTTATTCTTTAATGACCTTCAAAAATTGTCACACATTAGCCCACATTTTACAGATATTTTTCTTTTTTTTGAGCCTTCAATGAAAATTGTTTGATTTTTGGTAATAATTTCTCCTCTCTGATCAAGACTGAGTTTAATTTTGAGCATTTAAAAAAATTCTTTTTGATATTGGCTCATAAAATTAAAAAAAAAGAATTTAGTCTCTTTCCTCTAGCGACACCCTACCAAAATTATGTTTAGGAGAAGAAAATAATAAGATTGAAGAAAAAAAGGGTAAAAAACTGTAAGGGGAACATGACATGTGATATAATTTGAAGCAAATATTGCACATTTTAACACAAGACATTAAACTTTGAGTAAAATATTATTATTAATGTCACTCCTTCACTGCCCCAAGCTAAGAAAAAGAGAAAAAAAGTTTTAAAACTGTACATTTTTATACAAAGACATCAGAGCCAGTATCTCTACAACTTGTCCAGCTTCCCAACATTATTTAACTAAGGAAAACTCTAAAGACAAAAAAAAATAAAGGAAAAAAAGGGTCAGAGAAGGAAGTGGATTGTAAATTGAGAATTTTGTTCTGGAAATTCTGGTTTCTTTCAGAAAATTCAAACTTAATATAAAAAGCTAGAAATACGTCAATTTAATACATAAATAAATCCCCCCTCTTATAATATTGCACATCTCTCTCTCTCTCTCTAAAGAGTATGCGTTTAAAAAAATACACTTAACTTTAGTTAAGTAACAAAATACATGAGAGTATTTAAAAAAGAGGGAGGGAGAGAGATAAAAAGTTCAACCACACGGACAAGAAAACCAGCCGTTGATGAGTGAGAGTCAAGAAAAAGTCGTAAAATATTTCCAAGAGAGATGTTACTCACTTTGTTACTCACTACTTAAATTACATGAAAATTATCTCATGTCTAGATTTTTATAAGACCAAAAAAAACTTCATATTACATTCTTGATATTCTCTCTCTCTTTCTCAGGGCTACTTGTTCAAATTATTCCCAAATTCATTTCTTTACAAAAGAAAAGAGAATATGGCGGCAGTGTCATTCCATGGCGCCCGTCTCTTCAGAATAAAAAAAAGTTGGTAACTTTAGTATGGCTACTAGTTAGAAGCTACACAAGTCTTGTACAACATACGGATTGTAGACTTTAGCTAAAATATGTAGCCTCTCTCTCTCTCTAACAATACAAGCTGAACATGTTGAAAACACGCAAAGAATCTGAATGGACAGGAATATTTAATATCATTTCAATTTCATCAAGATCTCAAATCTCAGCTAAGGGCATGAAAATTCTCGAGAGAAAGAGAGAAAGAAGGAGGAGGCCTATGTATGTCTCATCATCAGACTGGCTTTTGACCATTTTGTAATTTAAATGCCAATACCATTCCAATACCCTTTTGAACATTTATTACTTGTACTCAAGATCTGGGGCCAATTTCAAAGGACTTGTAACTTGTAACTTGTAAAATTGACTTGGGTGAAAAAACTTGGATGAAATTTCTGGTCATATAAGGGCTCCATATTTCCCTATAGTAGTCTATCAGATATACAGAAAGCATGGAGATGACCCCTTCCAATTCAATCTTCATGCTGTCAACTTCCTTCCTTTTCTTCATGTCAGCGTATCATTTGTAGCAAACTTAACGGGCTTTCCAAATATGTACTCCGTTTGCCGAAATATTGACCCTGATCAGAGCTAGAGGTCAGTAACCAATATAAAACGAAGAAAAACGTAATTTTTAAGGGTTTCCTTTGAAATTGGCCCCTGGAGTCTTTATGAGTCTCTTGTTTGAATCTTCCATATTTTTTTTATCAGAATGACGTTCGTTATAAAACTACACAATTTTTCTGATGAAGTTTGTGACTTAAAAAAAACTAAAGAAAAAAGACAGCTCTTTTTTACAGATGCACGTACACAAATACCAGCACCCAAGCCTCATCTCTAACCTCAATGTCTTTGTCTTGTTTACAAAGAGGGAGAATAATGTGTAAAATAATAAGAGAGATCAAATTCAAATGTTTTTATTACATATCAGTCTTATCTTATATAACTGATATGTGTAGTCGTACAACAAACAACAAACAGCAAACTCTGCGGGATGTTTCCCTAATTCATAGAGAAGGAAGAAGGATGATGGATGGAAGGCAGGGATGATACAAAGGAAGATACATAAATTCAATATATAAAGTAATACAAGTACTTCTCCCTTCATTGTAATTAACTAACTCACTTACATGAATTATTGTTAAGTGCGTGTACACCAAAAACTTTGCTGGGATAAATTGTACATGCTCAACTTCAACTTGAAAAATAAATCGTGGTTTCACATTCAATCTCTTCTTCTCCTCCTCCTTCATCTTGAGAGAGGGACAAAATACCGGCTTCGGTTCCTCATCTTTTTCTCACTTTTCGTGTGCCTACGCTCTTTCAATTTGCATTTATTCCATCCCTGTCTCATATCATTATCTCTACCCCTATTTTATCTCACTTCTTCCCATTACCATTATCACAACTAAAAACACTACATCAAAATTATGTACAGTAGTTCTTACTGGATCCATAAAAAACAATTGTCTTTACATTGACGTGCTCATTTTTTTTCTCTATTTAATTTAGCCATTTCCAAAACCTTAGTCAACATTTTATAATTCAAGTGTGCAATGAACATGAAAATTAAATGCAGTTTCTACTATCCACTATAAAGTGTCGACTTTATCTCTATCAAGAAGAACCTCTTGTCCTCGATATCGTAGGCCTAGAAATTTTTATATTTTCTTTGAATTCCCTTATTATTTGTACAGTGTACACATCAAGCACAGGTGTCAAGTGAAAAAGTCAAGCCAGAACCCCAAAAAAATATTTGTGTTGAAATCTCATCAAAATAAGATGAATGACGACCAGGACCACATAGACCCAACACAAGATTGAACAAGTTGCAAATAAATGCAAATTTTATTTATTTGAAAAAAAAGAGAACCCGTACGTGTACACAGACAAAATCCTAAAGACTCAATTGAAAAACATGATCATGTTGACAGAAAAGAGTTCAAGCTGAAATTTATAGTGGTATCCATCCAATCCATGTACCCATTTAATTTAAAAATTTAAGCCACATTCAATTTTTTCTTGAGCAGGTTAGGACTCCCAAGAAAAAAAATCTATTAACTATAAAAATGCATCTTGTTAGTTACCTGTACTCAAGTAGGCATGGAATAAATTTAGAACATCCCAATTCACAATTCAACTTTTTTTTTGACAGTCAATTTACAATATTGGGCGAGGTTAGTAACGATACGGATAATTTCGTATCTTTTTTCGCCTCCTTTAATTTGAAGAGTTTTATATTTTTACAAGAATCAAGATAAAAGATGGAAAATAAACAATTGACTGGGTTTATGACTTGTTGACTTGTATCTGTATTAACCCCCAGAGAGAGAGAGAGATGATTTACTCATTGATTGTTGAAATGAGTCCTCTCCCTTTGGTTTTCTTTTTGATCATGTTTAACCTTAATTTATTATAAAGTACAGCATTAAAATATTTAAGTTTCCCCTTGAATGTCAAATGAACAGTACTTAATAGCCATAGAACTTTTTTGTAACCATTCAGAACATGATCAAACAGTAGGTGGGTATCGTTAGTGGGGCATTTAGCCATGTCATGCATGAGTTAACCCCCCCCCCCCCCTCTCTCTCTCTCTCATAATGACAACAAAAGACACAAATTGACGTTTTCAACATTTGATATTGTACACAATCATTTTTTTGGCATCTTTTGGTACAGAGGGGGAGATGCTCATGTAAGACTGCGGTTTGAACCTTGAAAGTCGTACAATGTGGTTCGAGTCGGATGTCTTTGTCGACCAAGAACCAGAAAAGGATGAGGAGGAGATCCTTAGAAAAGAGTTTTCTATGTAAGTCTCACAGCCTCATGTTCATCTCTTGAGATGTGGGATTTCATAGACTAGTTATTACTACAGATTACAAAAACAAATCAACTATGGAAAAGAATTTTGAAGAGGGCTTTGGAAACTGTTAGTTTTATGCGGATATTTCTTCTGTATAATAAAGAGACGCCCGATCTGTGTAATTACTCTCTGGGTCTACCACACTCTCTCCCTCTCTCTCTCTGCATTTTGTAGTCGTGGCTTATGAAACACAAAAACTCACAGTTAGACAACAACATCATACATTTCATCATTTTGACTTGAACTAGTCTCTCAATTACACAATCTTTTTGCCTTCTTTTGTGTGTTTCTGTGTGAGGTGCAAGTTCAAATCCATCATCATTTCCCCCTCTCGTCATTAAACCCATCATTTAATTCCAATTACAAAAATTATCCAACACCTTGTAACATTTATTATTTATCATGTACAAAAAATCATAGATTGACATATTACAATACAATTTTTATTAAATTTTGCAGACTAAACAAGACATAATTGGTAGAAATACACTTGTAAAATTTAGTTAAATTCAAAAAGAATTTACTGGCATAAAATTAAGAAGAACATGAATGAATCATAAACTTTAGTCAAATTTTAGTAATTATAACTCCCTTAATTGGATATCATAAAGATCTTAATTCACATCTTAATTAGTTTTAAAAAATTCAAGTGTATAGATTACATAACAAGTTGTATGATGCAACTCTTGACTTTGAGCCTACAGCCTTGCTCATGTTTCCTTAGTTTTGACAAGGAGAGAAAATTGTCTACAGTTTTTAATTCTATTATATAATTGATTAATTCTTTATTATCTGTACACGTTGAAATTAACTATAAAAGGTATCAACTTTGATGACTATTTTTTTACAAAAAAAACAGTATCCATTTTTTAATTATGAACATCAAAAAAATCACAAAGTTTTTGTCAGAAACAAGGAAATTAATATTTTTTTAACCTAGTTGATCCAAAATTTTAATAATTCTATTTTAAAAAAAGCACCGCATTACCCTTCAAGGTTAAACGGAACTTGTACCTACAAGATCCGTCCCAAATTTTTGTCCCCAAATAAGGCAAATGTCACCAAAATATACCGCAAAAGGACAAGAGGGTGGATTTTAGTTGTAATTTAAATCAAGTTGAATTCATGTAATTTGAGATTTAAATTAAAAAAGACAAGAAAATTGTAAATGGAAGCTTGTAATAATTCTCTTCAATCTCAAAGAGAAGCTTTTTTCTAGATAAAAGATTCAAGTAAGTTGATTACATGAGAATGGAGAAAGAATGTTCTTGAGAGTTGAGATATCAAAAAATGGTTTTGAGTCTATAAAATTGTATTAAAAAAAATTCTGTTTCTCCTCCCGTTCCAAAAAAAAATCTTTACAACTTAATTTCGACATTTCCACTTGAATGACTATGAAAACTAAGTTGATTACCCCCCTTAAATTGCTTTCTTGTTTAATTTTTTATGGAGGAACAAGAAATTTTTATTGGAATCCCATTTCTTCTTCTTGTACGTACTAATGCTCCATCATCATACTTGATGAATTGGAGAGATGAAAATCAACTGCATGTGTGTAATACCCTTATAGAGAAAAAAGTTAACTATTGAGAATAACACCCGGACTTAATTCCCATTCCTCATTCCCTGCGTACTCCATTAATGTACACTTTTTCTTGTTTGTGAAATGAGTTGAATGATTTTTATCCCATTTTTTTGTGCTCAAGAGTGTTGGAGAGCAAGTGGTCTGACATTTTTCATTTTTCCACCGTTTGTCTAAATTAAAATTCTCTGAGATCACGAGTTGAATGACTATATCACTCCTCATCACTCCACCGATGCGGTCCATGTGGTCTGCCTTTACATAAAGCCAAAGGATTCTTGCCTAACATTATTTCATTTTTTTAAATAAAATAATTCTAACCAGAATTGATCTAGTTTTTATCTTTTTTGATATCCTCAAATGTAAAAAAAACATTGTTAATAGTGATGGATGCTTCTTAATTCCATTATGACGCCCGGCTTTGCCTTTGGGGCTTTGTGCGAGAATTTAATGGAGGAATAATCAGAATAATTATTTTTTTACCTAAAGTACACTTTAAAATATCCGACTCATTTTCATTAAACTTAATTTTATATGAAGCATAATTAAATTAATGCCTTGCCTTACACTGAGTAATATAATTAGTCGTCTTTTGTCTTTACATATTTACATGATTACGCTAATGAAGTTTAAATTAATAAAGTAATTTTTCTTGGTTGTAAAAATTAACTATAATTAAATTAATATTGTGAATTGTGTACAAATGCAATAAATTAGCCAACTGGCCAAAATTTTACTGACATGATTAGGTAGCATGACCTATTACAATTTTTGTCTTTCCTTTCTTGCCAATTTTTGTGTGTACTTAAAAGTTTGTAAATACTTGTTAATGTGACAATATTTTGGCCTTAGAACTTGGTTTATGCTAATAAATTAAAAAACTACACTCTCTCCAACATTCTTCATTAAAATGATGATTAAATTGTCAACATAATGCAAGTTCGGAAGGTCAGTTGTAAAACGAAAAAAAGTAGGGGATTTACTATTTATTTATTACTGTCAAACTCAAATAACTAACACCGTTAATGTTAACTTTAATAAGTAAAGAATGTTGAAATAATAATTCACAATTTTATTTAGTCAAGAGTCAAAAAGTGACACTCAACTTTGGTGACGAGAGTTTGGGTGAAGGACATGAGACCACACAAAATTTACATAATGTATGGCAAGGTCATCTTATAATCATAATAAAACAAATATTTTGTAGGTACTTTAAACCAATACTAAAATTAATGACTGAAGGGACAAACCATAATCTCTCTCTCTCTAACTTACAATTAACATCAACTGGTTCTGTAACACCTGCTGCTTTAATTTTTAATAGCTTGTCAAAGATTTTTATTAATGCCACTTTTAATTTGTTTTAAAACTCAACACAATGAAAGTGATCATTGTTGTATCTTCATCTGTAAGAACGACCTTAACTCTCTTTGAAGTAAATAACAAGTTTATTATTATGTCTACTAGTACTCATCACAATGATCCGAGACTCCATCTTGTCATTTTACAATTTTTACATTGTATCAAAGAAGTATTTTAAATTATTTCTTTTAAAAAAATGGAAACATTTTAATTTAACACAGTAAAAAATACTCGTCTGTACTTTGTCTTTGTCATAATTTTCACTCAAACAATAAAATACACAAAGTCACTAACATTTTTAAACAAACAACAAGATATTTAAACTTGGCTACTAGTTTTTTGAAGAGTTATTTAAATAAAAAAAAATTGACAATTCAATAAGAGATGAGAAATTAAGTTGGAGAATTTAAACTTGAAAATTTATTAAACTTGATCTGTCTTTGCCCTCACTAATTTGGTTGTTTGCAAGTCAAACCACATTTTATTTTATTCATGTTCAAGCAAGGCACTATCAATAAACGATAAACCGGCCTTGCCTCTGTCTCTCTCTCTCTCTCTCTCTCTCATGACAATTCATGATTGAGTCATGTACATATTTATTTATATATTCTCTAATGATAATGGTCGATAATGCAAATTCAATGGGGAAAAAAATTGGCAAAATTTTAAATATCAAATATTTTTGTGTAAATTAAATACACATTGTAAAAATATCTTGTACTCTCACAAAATCTGTACATGAAGATGTGAAGAGAGAGAAAAATGAAAAGAGGAACAAGTTTTGTTTGCATGATATGAGTAGAAAAAAGTAACTCTTTTTTGGTTGTGACTCGTCATGAATTTTCAACTCAGTTTTGACATTACAAACACAAAACCTTTTGTCTCTCTCTCTCTCTGAAGAGAACAGATAGATTACTTACATGTGATTGAAATTAACTCAAAAAGAATATTTTTTTTTGTTATAAACTTTCAATTTAAATTTCTCTCAACTTCAACTCTCTTCTTCTTTATCCTACTCTTAATATAAAATTTAGTAATAAATTGAGTCATTTTCCTTTAGCCTGAACAATTTGAAGAGAGAGAGAGAGAGAAGGATGCAAAAGAAAAAAACTTGTTTTTTTTGTTGTTGTTTCACTTTGCCTGATTAGAAAATTTCTCATATCCAATTTCAATCATTATAGTTGATGTAAAATGTACATATTGTCTTGTATATTCCACATCCTTCTCTCTGTCATCTTTATGATGGACTCGAACACAAAAAAAAATCAAAGTTAAGTGTCATCCCATTGAGTAGATTCACTCAATGAAACTAGATTAAAAATTTTCTCCCAAATTATTTTATCTTGAGAGAAAAACAACAAGAGAAAATATAAATTGCTTGTAAGATATCTCTAAAGAACAGGAATAAAATACAAGGACTTGTACATAATCTGTTTATCATCATCTTGATTCTTGTTGTAAAGATTTCTTGGAAAATTAAATCATGACAAATATCATTTAGATGAAACAAGAAAAATTCTTGTAATTCTTTATGTTACAGATCATCAACACAAAAAAAATAATTTAATGTTAAACCGTCCAATTGATTTGGATGGATATTGGTTATTCCTCACGTGGCCCCTCTTTTTTTTGTCAATGTTCCGGCCTTCGCCTCGCATTCTTGCTTCATTGCTCATCTTCTTTTTGTGACTTGTGGTGAGAGAGGAAGATGCATGAACCGACACAAAACTTTGACGTTTGTTTGTACAGTCACACTCAATTTTATGACCACATGGATCCACGACTCCTCCATTTCTTTACAAGTTGAAAAATTTGAGAAGAATGACGACAAGTAGAATTTACAAAATTGAGAGGGGATCATCATCAACTTTTTTTTAATTTTTAACAACTATGTTTTAATGTACAAAGACTCCAAAGAAGATGAAGAATGTCTATTAGTTCCTTAAAGAGTCAAAGTCATGGCCAGGCTAGTGCCGGTGAAGGTCGAGGAAGAGTACACCAATAACAATAAAAAAATGATGTTTTTTGGAAACCCACCCAGACTGCTACTCAAAAAATTCCTGATCTTGAATGGAAAAAATGATTCTCGTGTAAAAAGGAAGTAGAGGAAATATATATATTTTATGCGTTGCGTAAATTAACGTGAGTACGCACATTACATAAAAATTGACAGAGGAAATTGTGGAGTGTAAAAAGACTATGGAAATTGTTTTGGGGTCATTCCATAAACTCACTCTGTGAATTGTCTTGTACGGAGCTTTATCATTTTTCAAAACAGACTAAAAGCCTCATCATCACAATATACCTCACACCACAAACACAAAGTGTAGTCATAAAATATCAAAAAAAAATCCATGTGGCTTGTCCTACCTAAATTGTAAGATTACCATTCTCCAAAAAAATAAGATTTTTTAACATGCGGGGGGAGGGGGGCACGCACCCTGCCCGAACCGTAAAAACGGTAATACAAAAGACAAAAAAAATAATAATATGGCATCATTGGCTCATAATGAATGAATAAAAAAAATTGTAGACAATGTGAGAGTGAGACAGAGAGGCAAACCTCTCATTCAATAAATTTGTTCCTTCTTAAGTGCTCCTTTGGATATTGTAAAATAATACACACTAAATAAAATAAATTATATCTTGAGCATGTGCCCAAACTTCCTATCTCCATTGTAAAAATCAGCCCTTTTTTTCAAAAGAATATTAAAAACTCGCTCTCTCTCTCTCAAACACTTTTGAAACATGCTTAAACTGTCACAATTTAAAAAGAAAAAACATATTTAAGGGTCAATTGACCACGTAAATAAAGATAAAGACTCATAAACTAAAAGAAGATTGTCAAAAAAAGCAAGACTTACTTTACTCCACGTGGGTATTCTTGAAAGATAATGTGATAGTAATGAACCTCGACGACCTGTCAGTATTGAAAACATTTTCTTGGTTGTTGATCTCTGTCCACTTGTCACTGAAGATCTTGATGACTGGACCAAAATGAGGCACAGAAAAAAAACCCGATAAAATATTTCCTAGTTTTACTAAACTTTAGTAATTAATAATTTTACACACTACAAAAAACTCTTGAAAACGTGTCCCTGAATAAATAATGATCAAAATCTTTTATCTGTATCTATCTGTACAGATACAATGCAACTGACTGAGCAGGAAAAAAAAGAACACAAGGATGGACGAGATGAATGAAAAAAATTGTTGAAAAAGATAAAATACAAATTGTTCTCGTTTGTTTTTCAAATGTTCATCTTTAAAATCACGAAATGAGCTCTCATGATCGATTTGACTTGCACAAAACGAACCGACTATCAAAAAGTAAGAGGGGAGAAAAAAATTGTTTGTAAATATTAAATAATTATATTGATTTCAAAAAATCTTTTTCATCTTTTTTTTATATAAAATAATCTGTCTAATCAACTCTGCCACAATCTGTAGCTGTACGTATACAGAGAAGTCGACACATGGACAAAAAAAATAATTTTATTGGTATGATCTATAAATCAAATATCATAAGAAAAAATACAAAGAGTAGCTCCAAGCTTTAAAGAATGGAACCTAATGCTAATGATACGATGTCAAATTATGATAAATAATCCCATGAATTAAATGTCCGCCCATCTGTATAAACTATTAACACACCGTCTTCTCTCTATCTCTCTGTCTCATCCACGCTAATAATCCCTCCGACAAAACAAAAAAAAACTGTTCACACTGAAAAGAATCAATTAATGAATAAAACTTTTTTTTTCAGTATTTACCATTAGGATTTGCAGTACATGCCACTTATTAGACTTCGTTAGAGTCTCTTTTATTCCTCCTAAACTTTTCCAAAACTTTTTTTCTTTTGACTGGGTCAAATTTTCACAACAATAAAAAACACAAAAAAACAAAATCCTCGTCAATAGTTGATCACTCTTTAAATCACAATTTTCCAAAATCCAAATTGTAAAATTTTAGTCAAACTTTTAAAATAGAGAAAAAATTGTCAATTAAAATTTTTTTAAAAAAATATGACAAGTGGCGGTGGAGATATTAAAAATAAAGTTAAATGTTTTGAAACTTGTTCCGAGTCCACCGTCAAGAGAAAGACTGAAGATGAAGGGGAAGGAGATGATGGGCAAAGGAATAGGGAGAGAGGCATAAAGTTTTTGGCTAGGATATCACTCACATGTACACCTTTTTCTACGGTACACACAGAATCTACCTTTACAGCCCCACGTACAAATATTTCTTTCCCAGTGCAACAATGTCCATGCTCCTCATAGCTCATAGCTCATACTCTTCAATTGCACCATTACCATCACCCACAAAAAAATCTAAACTTACTTTGTACATTAACAAATCTAATGGCAACCTTAAGTAGAAAGCTTGGGGTTCCTCTCTCTCTCTCTCTGTACAGGTAAACCGACGTCATCCATATAACAAGAATCTCTTGTAATTTCCGTACAAAAGAGAGAATGAGGATTGACAATTTTTGATTTTTTTCCCTTATACAAGATAGAGGATGCTACTTAAATATAAAAGGTACACATCCAAGTATCTAATGTATTATAAAAGGGGAGATGAATTTAGTACGAATGATTTGCTGTGAATGGGGCATTAGTCATCATATGGATGAAAGCATATCAATAGCATCTCTGCTCCTTTTTTTATGATATAGATTCCTTCTCGTATTGTCAGTGACTGTGGAGTCGAGACGCCTTCAAAGAAGCCAAAAACTCTAAACCACAGAACACATGATCATCATCATCATGAGGGCTTACGATGACGATAGGAAGATGCAGAGGAGAGGGGGAGATGAAGGCCGTTAGTTAGTTAGTTTCCCAAGTGTAAAAAAGTTGGCCAGTGGAACAATCCATTTTTTTTATCTTTTCAGTTTTCTGCTTGAGACTCTTCAACTTCAACAGTCTCTCTCTTTGATGTTTATGTATCTCTACAGATTATTGTATCTGTAGAGTGTCTATATGACCCATTATGAAGTGAGTAATATTTTATTTATTTTTTGACAATTTTTATCAACATTTTTGTACATGAGCATCCTCATTCCTCATCCACACTTTCTCAGACTAAAAAACTCACACTTGAATCTTGAATCTTTTTTTTGGCTCTTGTGCCTTGTCAAAAACATGACTTTAACAATTAAAATGAAATCCGCCTCCATCTCTTTTTTTGTAATTAAAAACACACAAGTATTTTAAAATTTAATTATTTTGTTGTAATTTTTAACTAGTCGTAGACTCCTCAAATTGTCTTGTGATGATAATCTTTTTTTTGGTTGTAATTCAAGTGGAGTAAGACGACAAAAGGAAGAAAAAAACAATCTTAGCTCCTGCTTCTTGCTTCTTTTGTACTTGTAAATGATCTTAGGCTACTGATCTTGTGTAACATTAGACAAAATGTATTTTGGCAAATGCATTATCTTCATTGAGCCAGGTGCGTAAAAGTTCAACCCTGATTTTATCAAAAACTCCCCCCCTCCCCTCAACGCTGTATAATTTCACATGTAATTGTTTCTCCCATTATCCTTTAAATCCTTCACTTTGATTATCTCTAATAGTTATTACACCTTCAAATCTTTTCTTATTTCTTTTGTTAAAGTGTGAGTAGGAGGTATAGTTAGTCACCAAGAGGAAAATATTTTTTTAATTTGTTCAATTTATTTCACCTGTGCGTGTGCTCAACTTTTGGCAAGTGTCTGTCAATGTCAAAGACATTTGATACAATAATTCATTTCATGACACTTTAAATCATAATTAGTGTCAAATCTGCCAAATTTTTATTAAACAAAATTTTTTTTGTTCATTTTAATCGAAATCCGCTATTATGTACTGTAGTACTTACACAGGTACATATATCTGTAGTAGTACTAATTTTCAATAATTATGATGAGTTTAAATATTTTGTAAAGTAATAATAATTGAAATCAATGGCTGAAAAAAAATGGATGGCTAGGCATCTTCATATTATTATAAATACTTGCTAATTGACTAAATTTGATTGATTGACAGGTGGTTACGTGCAGATTTTACAAAATAAGAGGGAATGATATTCACCTCCATTTTTTTCCTGCTACGTTTCCGGCTCTTGAGAGAGAGAGAGACCTTTTAAGGTCATTATGTATGCAAGTGGGTAAAAAAAATGATTCTTGTTGGACTTGGACTCCATGACATGCGAGGGGGGGGGGGTTGTTCCTCAAAAAATGAAGGAAGAAAAAGTTAAATAATCTTGATACTACTTATTATTGTTCTGGTTACTTTATGATTTAATACCTTTGCCCTTCAGCATCTTTCAACTTCATGGTGGGTTGAGATTTAATGAAAGTTTTCTGTAGGTTTTTAACTTTTCCCCTGATTCCATCTCACCTTTTTTTCCTCCTTCCCAAAAACATTCTCTCTCTCTCTCTCTCTGTGTTATTTAGTTGGACAAAAAGTGCGTTGAGGAAATGCGTAAATGGAATATTAAATATTCATATGAATTTCTTTAAGTATGTATACACAAAAAAAATTTATCCGGATCTCTGCTCACGATTTTCATCACTTGAACTCGTCACACAAACATAATAATAGTAACAACATAATAATTTTCCTTTTTTGTGTACAATTCATACAATCTATATTTTTATTTTTAATCATAGACATTTTTATTTCAATTTTAGACCTACATTTTCATCCCCAAATTTATTTTTTAAATATTTATATTTAAAACTACAATTATACACAAAGATAAGAGAAATTTTAGTAGCCGTGATGTATGGTTCATACACACAGTCAAAAAAGTACCGGTACAGCGAGGGACCAAAAATGAATTTGATGATTTCTCCATTTTAGCTAATCA
>JAQIVZ010001052.1:0-41949 GCA_034700945.1 Arrhopalites spinosus | reverse complement strand
GACGTTTTAAATGATGTGTATTTTTTCAAGTTAATGCAAGCGTGCCATCCACGATTTAGAGGGGGCGGCCCAAAAACCCTCCAAATTCGATAGGGTTCTTTTTTTTTTTTTTTTTTTTTTTTTAAATCAATTTAATAATTTACAGAGTTGAGTACAACTCTCTTTCTCCTCTCTTTTTTTTTTGTTGCGTTTCTTTTTTCTTTACTATTTCCTTCCTATAGTTAGACTAATGATAACTAATTCTAAATAAAGTGTATGTCGTCTACATGCATTAAATTGTTTACACTATGGTAAATAGCAAGATAAGTTAAATATTTAATATAATTGTAGTTATTGTGTACTGTACAGGACGATGACGATGCTGATTATTAGATAATTATATTACATTAACACATGGATCAATAGTAGTAATAATTATATTGTAGACAATCTCCAGTGTCATAAATGGACAGGATGTTAGACTACAATATAATATACATTTTTTCACACAAAAAAAACTATTGATTCAATGATGATTAAACAAGGGAGGATGGGGTGATGCGAGCCGGGGTGCTGAGTAAAAGCCTTCGATGGATGGAATGCTGATGCCGATGCTTCCTCCCCCTCCCCCCTCTCATCTCAAAAAAATGTCATTTTTGTGTCTGCTAAGAAAGTATTATAATTTTTGTTTTTTTTTAAACCACCAAATTGAATGTCCTTATGCTTCCCCCCATTGCAAAATGCAGATTTTTTTTTTTGGATGTGTGTGAGTGCGTCAATATGCTCTCTGTCTCTTTCTCATGTCATCATCATTGGTTTCCTAGACGTCTTCATCATCACCACCTTCATTCATCAACATGCCATGAAGCCTGTTCTCCCTTCCTCGCCATCAAAATCGCCTCTGCTCGGAAAACGAAAAATATGATATTAGCAACTTATTGGATGTATTCTACGTACTATGAATCTTGACATGATCTCTCATCTGTTCCACTCATATGTCACACTGCCCTTTGTAGTATATAAACTCATTCATTGAATATTAATATTGTGTAGTTTGAACAATTTAAGTATATTAAGAGATTCCTTTTTTATCTTTTTCTTTTGAAATTTTAAAATATTCAAAAATATAGTGCAGTGAAATCCATTGTACTGCCACAGTGCAAATGTGTGCTTTCACTTTTGATTAATTAGTCTTTTTTTTTAAAATTAAAAAATGCAATCCAAATCTTGTAGAAGATTATGAAGGCATATGAATTAGTTGTCCTGTCCATAAAATTGGCAATGTGATTAAAAACATTTTTTTTTGTAGTGTACCAGACCCTTATGGTTTCTTTTCATGCTACTATAGTGTTATTTAAAATACGCAAATTTTTAGGTGGGTCGTCTACTTACTTATTGATTTTGTTTCAAAACTTTTGTTTCTTAAAAACTTGGAAATATGTAAATTGGAAGACATAATAATTACAAACAAACAAACAGAAAAAAAAACATAATCAACAAAATGAACTCACCTTGCCGTCATTAGACGAATCATTCTTTCCATAGCCGCCAAGATTAGCATTCATACCACCTAGGGACCCTCCGCCCATACCACTCATGTATCCAGAATCATATGCTGAGCCTACAAGTAAACATAATGAAAAGGAATTAAATGAATATATTTGCAAAATGCAAACATGTATCATGAATGAATTTAAAAGTAATCATCAAAATACCTCCTCCTCCTCCCCCGCTATTTCCACCACCACCACCACCTCCTCCTCCTCCACCACTAAGAGAAAAATTAAAGTTTAACATTATAATTTAATTAATTGTAATGACAATCAAAACAAAAATACAATGTAAAAGATATATACCTGTTGTAGTCATCGTAGCCTCTTGAAGCAGCATTCTGTTGGAATTGTTTCATAAACATACCCATGGTATTGTTCCAATTATCCATTCCCATACCGCCGCCACCACCTCCTCCTCCCATATTGCCCAAATTTCCCATATTCCCCATACTTCCCATACCGGAAACTGTGTCACCTCCACCACCACTCATCGCAGCGAATGGATTCATTTGTTGTAATTGAGGAGAATTGAAAACTGCAATATTTCCTGGTTTGAGGATACCATAGGAAGCCAATAGATTGGAGGCAGCTGCAAAACAAGTGAACGAGATGATAATGAATATTATCATACCATATGTAGTATTTACAGCTATGCACATTATGCACAAGTATAATAATGTCGTATGACACTATGACGTACATACTTTTTTAAACTGTAAAATTAACAAAAGTAGATACAAAATGCTAAATATACATACCAACAATCTCTTGAATAGCTTTCGGGGGATAGCCCACATTTAGAAGGTATGCTTTCATTCCTTCAATCATATTTGGAGGTGGGGTATGTCCATTGCTAATTGGAGGCCCAGCAAATGTACACCAAAAATGTACCTATAATTTTCAGAGAGAATATTTGCATGCTGCATAAGTAAGAAAACATTCAGCATCTTCTTTCAAAAACAAAACAAATGTCTTACTTGTGGTGGGTATCCAGAAGACCCAAATGATGGAGTTGCGCCGGCTTGTGGATTATTCATTCCACCTTAAAACATGGCATATTATTTTTTTTATCATTGCACTGGGGATTATTTCGTATGTCGATGTTATTAAAATCAAAAAATGAATATTTTCAACTGACCTCCACCACCTCCTCCTCCACCGCCCCCACTATTCCCTCCCCCTCCACCTTGGTTATTGGAACCACGATTCCAATTTCTTCCTCCTCCTCCTCCACCACCGCCTCCTCCATATTTATCTTCATTATAATCATCATTATGGTAATCATTATCTCGGTCTCTATTATTGTTACTACTGTGATGACTTCCACCCTGGTTTGAGTAATTTATGGTCAAACAGGATGAACTTTGTGGATCTCCCTTAATGATCTCCAAGATCATGCGAAGAGCTTTTTCTATATTCTCGGGATCAACTATAGAAAGTACACAAAAACAACAAGTATGAAATACCTATTATGATATTCTTAAACGTACATGTGTAATACAATTACGTATACCTATATAGTAAGAACATGTTAAAAAGAACTTACTTTCATTATTTTGTATAGTGACAACCCGTTCATTTGTCGGTAGTTGTTCATTTTTTTGTGTTAAATTAATGTGACAGTTAGACTCTTCTTGAATGCTCTTAACTCTACTTCCTCCTTTACCAATAATTAAACCGGCAGTCGCTTGTGGTACTATGAGCGAGAGCTAATTTTTTTTTTAAAAAAAGAAAACATGAAAAATTTAAAAATTATAATGTAAGTAAGTAGCTATTTACAAAATGTCATGATATGAATAATTTTTCTTTGAAAAATACTCACTTCTTTGTCTGAAACTGATTTAGGTCTGGGGTTCTTAGGAAATAGATCCGAAGGAGATGTCATCCTCTTAAAGATGACCATAGTAGCAACGAGGACACTAGACACTTTTCCAGACATGATGGCAACTCTACTATCAGTACCTACAAGGATAATAATAAACGTATAGCTAAAATTAGTACGTACTTTCAGAGGTAAAATAAAAGAAAGAAGGATGATGACATACCTGGAAAAACATCATTTGCCTTGGACATTCTAATGTGCACATTGTACTCCTTCTGTAAGTCCGAAATATTTTGACCCCCTTTTCCAATGACCGAACCCGCAGTCGCTAATATAACACACAATGAATATTTACATGACAAAATGAAAAAACTATTTTTATTGATTGATTTAATTTTTTAAAAATTTACCTTGAGGAACCATAAATTTCAAGTAGACCGCTTCTGGATCTAAAATCGTAATTAAGTAACGTTAAGTCAATTAGTATATTGTAAACCGGGTAGAATTTGAGAAAATGACACAATTTACACGAAAATGAATCTTTGTATACGATTACTCACCGTTCATAAAACTTCCTTTCTTTTGTGGACTACCGGAGTGATCTCCGCTCTCATTCGGTCTCTTCTTTCCTGAACTACCCATGTCATGTCCACCTTCGTCATTCCCGTCCATGGTGTGTGAAAAATACCTGGTCTGTTTGTCCTTAATTTTTAGGGTGTTACAACTATCAAAATTCACAAATAATTAATAAAAAGTTGACCAAAAATTATCCCACTCCGTGCTTAAAAAGACGCTGTTGTGCACGCTCCCAACGGGCAAAAGCAAAACGAGAACTGAGCGGGACGACTCTACCGGTTTTTGAATTTGGCCTCGAATTTTTTGAAAGGGTCCTCAATAATTACCCCCTTTGAAGGAATTTTTATGGTGACTTTTTTTATTCCATTGTTTCCACAATGTCAGGTCAAGGACCAAGGGAAAGGCTTGAGGCGATAAGAGACACTATTTCTCCTCCTTCTTTCCACTCCATTGATATACAATTTCAAGGGGACAACAAGTCAACAAAGTCAATCATTAAGCAGAGTTCCCAAGTTTGTTCAGCCTTATTATCAGATGACATGCCCGATACCAGCATTATTACTGAGACTTTGAATAACTTGGATGTCTTAAAAGAATATGTTTGGGAGCAATTAAATATCGGACACTGGAAAGAAGTTTCACCCTATTGGAGAGCATTGTATTCTTATATTTCCTTATTTAAGGTACTTGCTTGAATGCTGCAAAAACCTTTTTTTAGTACTTTTACAAGTAGAATCTGGTCATTTACTGTTTTTTGTCATGCAGGTAATTCTCATTTGTTCGGACAATCAATTCTCTTTACATGACGCTGTTAAGGAGTGCGATGTAGGTCTCATACTAGGAGAGCCTATTCTGGATAATATTTTGTCGAAATTGGCTTTTAGACTACATGTACTATTACAGTCAAATGATGTGTCAAATCAAGACGTTATACAAGATGATACCACGGTGGAAACAGTACTTGATGACGAGAAGATATTTTGTAATCAGTTCAGTAATCGCATTTATGTTGATACTTTGAGCAAGCCGTCTATTGAAACATTTGTTCACGAGTATTTTAGTCCTCAAAAGCCCCTTTTGCTCAGTCACATTATTGATCATTGGCCAGCTACAAAAAAATGGAGTGTTGACTATATAAGACGGGTAAGGGAAGAGACCTTCAAAGTAATTTTAAAAAATAAATCCAGTTTCATAATGTCTTTTTATTTGTGCTACTGATAGATGACTGGTATGAGGACTGTTCCTATTGAATTGGGATCCAAATATACGTCAGAAGAATGGACACAGAAGCTAGTCACAATGGAACATTTTATCGATAATTACATAAATGTGCCTCCGTCACCAATATTACCCGTAGGCTACTTGGCACAATATCAACTATTCCATCAGGTATTCATTGAATCTTATGAATTATATCTACGCACAAAATCTATACTATCAACAAGTACTTATTATGTAATGATTTTTGTGTATTATTTCATGTATTCCAGATTCCAGAATTAATGCAAGATATACAAATTCCAGAATATTGTTATGTTGGTAAAAGTTCTTCCATTGAAATTAATGCATGGTTCGGTCCGGCTGGAACCGTTTCCCCAATTCACTATGATCCAAAACATAATTTACTTTGTCAAATATTTGGCACCAAAACAATTCGCCTATTTCCTCCGTCTGAATGGAAGGATTTTTTGTATCCTCATGAGGCCGACTCACTTTTATTCAATACTAGTCAATGTGATGTGGAGGATCCTAATGTGGATGTCAAGTTTCCCAAATTTCCAAATGCAAAATATATGGACATTGTATTAAAACAAGGTATGGTTCTCTACATGCCACCAAAATGGGCTCATTTTGTCAAATCCCTTACTCCTAGTTTTTCAATTAGCTACTGGTTTGAATGAATAAAAAAAATACTCAAATGACATTTACGCTATAGCTGTAGTAATTAATACTACATGGTCATTTTATTATTATTATGCGAAAAACGATTGCGATCGACAGGCATGTATATTTACAGTTTCTTTTAAGACACATAGGAATATTGTTTCAAGTATATAGAGGATTAAACTTTTGTCTCATTTTGAGCCAGGGCGACTCTCTTGAGAATTTCAGGAGCCTGGAAATAAACAAAGTACATGATGACATGGGAATTTCAAGCTTTTAACAAAAGTCGATAATAAAAAAATATTCACGAATTAAATACTAACATTCGAGATAACTGATAAATAGTAAATTAATACCTTCAAATTTTTAAAAACTCTTCTCACTTCCATCTCATGAATAATGGCCAATCTGTACATCCACAAGTATGTAAGAGTTATATTTTGGCATACGTAATCATGCATTTAATTTAAATGTGTATGCTACATTACACATTGATAGGAGTACTTACCGTAAAACTTCATAGCTCATGACCACATGTTCCAACTCATGGCGAAAAAGTCGCTTCAACATGGCATCAAAGCAGTCTAATTCTGGTAACCGAAATAATTCCCAACGTAATTTACAGTCCAGTTCGGAGGGTGCTTGAGAATACACTTGTAGCCATTCAGGAATATCTATTTAATAGGTAATTGAAAAAACTTGTCATTATTTGTTCTTTAGACTTTTCTTTAAATGGCTAATTATCACAAATTAAATATTATTCGCTGCATAAACGGTATACCTTGCAAAAGGAAGGGTGATCCAGGGACAAGAACGGTCGGTGGTTTAAAGTCTGTATGATGAGGTTGCTGAATTCGATGGACAGGATTTTGTAATATCATCGCATTTGAATAGGAATCTTGCGGCGGAAGCATCGAATAATTTCGATTCAAAAGAGTATTTGGTGAGTGACGGACGGCATAGTAAACGGGTGCACAGGGATGATCATACTGAGCATGACGGGTTATATGACTAAAGCAGAGCAATTCATTTAATTTATTATTGCACATATTATAAAGAATACAGTAGACTCTTTTTCTACTTTGACTTTACTTACTTGACATAGTAAACACCAAAATCGGAAGATTCGACCCTTTCCCAACCTGTTGGAAGACCTGTCAAAAGAGAGTCAAGTGAACATTTAGAAAGTATTCGCACAAATTGCATTATTATTCACATAAATTGAGTTTTTACCTTCTTTTGCCAACGGATGAGACCAATGAGTTGTTTGTGTGTTGTGATCAATGTAATACTTTCTTCCTCGTACAGTCTCATCTACTGACCAACCTGCAGGCAATGGCAAATCTTCACAGCTCTTGCCTAAAATAATAGAGTGAATGTATCAATTATAAATGTCAAATGTAATTAGATAATTGCTCAGGGAGGACTTTTTCTAAATATGTACAGACTAGTACAAAGCATGTGTTACTGAAATTAAAACAAATTGACTTACTCCTTGACTGAAATCCATAATTTCTAGCTCGTTCACCCTCTGCTTCCAATTCGCTTAGGTTGACATAAGAGTTTGAAATGTAATTATTTCGATGACTTAGATTTGGCTGCTATAAAAAGAATAATACATTAACTTTAGTAGTTATGCATTACTAATAGAACGCAAAACAAATTATGGACAGTGTAGTAAAGAAAAAACAAAAATTGTAGTTGAATAATAATTTATAATTTTTTACCCTTAATAGAGGAATAGGGTTGCTTCCAATAGAGTCTAAGGATGCATCTGATCCAGCATAATAATTTAAAATCACATTTCCCCCATCCTCATAATTAGCTGTTAAAATGGGTCCACTAGAATTTTTGACCATGGCAGATGTTGAAGCAGTATTTCCTATCATTTGAACGGGAATATGTCCAAAGGTTCCAGGTGTGTATTTACCCCCAATAAAAGGTTGTACCGTTTGATTTTGATTGACAAAACTCAAATTTTCATAATGTGGAGGTACAGCACTTGTTGAGTCCCCTGAACTTGAACCCCCAGAGCCTGTACTCTTTTGTGTAGTAGTTGACTTTTTAGCTGCCTTCTTTGAATTCACTTTATCTGGTGTCCATACATTGATGACTATATAAAAAAACAATTACAAGAATTAATTCAAAAGATTTTACAATAAATTTTCTATATAATTAAACAATTAAATTAATATTTCGTACGTGGAACTGCTGGTGGTGTATCCTTTTTGACATATTTACCCACGACCCCATCAACAAAATTTTTTGAATCCTTATGCTTCTTGGACAGCATTTCTCTCACAATTGTCAATCCCTGAGAGTGTCAAATAATTATTTATTTATTGTAAATTAATTAAATAAAAATACATAAGTACATAATGCATATTACGGAATCTCTCTTTACCATTTAAATTAAAATTGCTTACCTTTTCGTGGATTGAACGATGTAGGATGTAAATAAATAAATAAAAATATAAAATAAGATTCTAGGCCCATGCACAAAACAGAGTTAAAACTTAATCAAGACGTACAAAATCAAAATCAAAATTAAAAATAGTTTTATAAAATCTAGAACTCGACTTAAACTCTACTCCGCCATAGAGTGTCTAATGTATCATGAGAGAACCAAGGACTTCTTACTCGTCGCGAAGAGAGTTGGGAGTAGAATTTGGGATTTTATAAAACTCCCTAATAACAAAAAATGTGAAGCATTTTTTATCCTGCCATTGAGTGACAATTATTTTGAATCACGGTGCGGAATCTCCTCAATGGTCAAAACTCATTCCCGCCTGATAACTGTCAGTTCGTTACAATAACAGAGTTAAAACGAAGTTAGTTAAAACATCTTAATTTTAACGTCATTTTATATCAGTGTCAATCAAAATGAGTAGTCGCGTGACAAGATCGTCGGGTAGACTTCGGAAGGAGCCCCCAGAAGATTCCACATCTGAGCCTGTCGTGACGGAAAGTCAGAAAAAAACCCAAGCAAAACCCTCACCATCCTCAAGTAACGACGACAAAACGAAAAAAATTACAAAACGTTCTGAATCCAAAGAACAACGACCAGAATCATTCACAATTCCAGAAAAAACTCCTCCATTAAAACGATCCAGTAGAAGCAGACTAGCTTTGAAACAAGTGGATGTCGAACAAATTATTGTACCAGAAAAGGAACGGGTTGTGGTGAAGAGAACTCCATCAATGAAAGATACATTTCCCGGTACGTAATTATTCTTTAATTTTCATAATGAATTGTAAATAAATTCATTTGTAAAGATCACTGTGTTGATGTTGTTGAATTACTGATTTATTATGTGTGTTGATATAATTGTATTATCTTTTTTATCCTTTTTTAAGGACGATTAGAGTGGAAGAAGAAGCATTACGACAAACCTGTCACGTCAACTCCAGTAATGTCAACCAAATCTTGTGCTCCACCAAATAATACTAAGGATGACGTTGAATCCTGTTTTGGCTTTGATGACTCAACCGATGGGGATGAAAATTACTCCATTTTAATCTCACCAATTTTGAAGGAAAAGGACAAAGTACGAGTGGAACAAAGAAAGAATATTGTAAATTTCAAAAGGATTCCTCCTATGCCTTCAGTGACGGATCCGAAATTTAATTTCCTTCTTGAACGATATAATCATGATGAGGATGATGAAGATGGTGAGCTTCATGTCAACCTCAAAGGAATCAAAGCAACATACTCAAACAAGTAAATAATTAAAGTTTAATTCTCTTATTGTATGTATGTTATATGGTATCATCAAATTGAGTACTTACAATATGTACATTTTCTGTATCTTTTTCTTGTGTTGTAATTGTAAATAATAGGCATTCAAGATTCGGTGCAGGGGAATCAGAAGAAAAAAAGCGTGACAGATCTCCTATTCTCAAGTCAAAATCTGGCACTTCTAGTGCATCAACGAAACGAACCAAAAAAACCAAAGCTGGTGGTTCAAAAAAAGTAAGTGTCTCCATTTGACATAATATCATTTCAATATTCTGACTAATAATGTGTTTCTTCTGTTTGTCATGAATTAAACTTTACTCTTATTCATTTTATTTTTAAATAGGAGGATGAAGACTTGGACGAGTGGGTAGAAAAGAAGAATAAAGAATTTGAAGATATTTCCAAATTTCCACTTGTGTTGGAAAAAAGTCCCTAGGTCAAGGGATATTTCCATATCCTTCCAACTTTTAAACTGAATGTTCAAAATGATGCTGCCTTGATAGAATGGATGAACAAAAAGAAAAGAAATGAATTATGACCAAGGACATAGAGACCAGTTCAACATTTCATTTTGAAGGGTCATGTCTCTGAGATAAAAAAAATATATTTGTCCTTCTCTGTCTTTCCTGCTTTCATAATTGTTTAAATAACATATTAAACAATTTAAGGAATTTAATTTCATGTGTACATGATTGTCGAATCGAAGTGATTATAGTCAACAATATGACATTTATTATTTTTGTACAAATAATTATAAGACGAATGTATAATAATTTTGTGATGATAAACTTTGTATCAACACTTCAACCTCAAGTTTTTTAAAAAATCAACTACATTAAATAGCTTGAATAATAATAACGGTGAAACTTTTTCACTTTTATACTCTATAAAAAAAGGACTTGTTGCTTTTTTCCTTGTCTACCACTTTGTTTACTTTATAAAACTTTGTATTACATGATTACTACTTAAACTTATTTAGTAGATTTTCTTAAAAATAACATATTCAATAATAATTAATGAGAAAGACTCTTATCATTTTTTTCTAATAGTTGTAGGACCTTGATAATAATTATTGTAGATTGGTGCAAAATAACAAGTTGACTGTGTAAAAAAAGAAATGATTTACTTGTGTATTCATTGACCTCAACGGTTTCTTTTAACCTGGTAATATCATCCTCCTTTTTTGTGAGAGAGGGAGATTGTTTTACATAGTTTTTATATAAAAAGTTCAGGGTGTAAGCTAGATTATTATGGACATATTATATTGTGCAATCCCTTGTAATAAAAAGACGTTGTAGTAGTTTGCCCTACTCGATTAATCGTCACTAAAATTGCATCGCAATTCAGATTTGAGTTTATTTAAGAGGGAACATTTACACTCAACGTGTATAGGATATGTACATTTTGTTGAAACTAAATCATATTACCATATGTATAGCAATGAAGTCAAAGGTGACTGCTATTTGACGATGATCATCAAGTGTCGTCATTCACGACTTTCTTAAAGTCTGTTATAGTAAGCAGTATTAAAAATTAATAGCCTTATTTACCATGTTATGCATACTTCACAGTAAATAATGCTTTTTATTCAACTCACTAGGACAAAGAGTTAAGTACATACTTTGGGGAATGAGACCGTAAGTAGGAAGTGCCATGTCGCCAGTTATTGTTAAAATGCAAGTTTTATCTAATCAGCTGTCACCTAAAACCGGTCGTCTTTTACACGTCATTTAATTTTCCATCTCAAAATGATGATCATCCGGTGAGACAATCAGTCACATGGAGAACCGCAAAGAGGATGATGCAATCAATGATTTTTTCATTTTTCGGTATAAAAAGTGTCACCTGAATAGCATTAAACAGAGCCTTAGTTGCCGCATTCCTCATGCGAGTCTCATAAGTACTGAATCTTAATAGCTGTTAGAGATTTCATAACTAAATCCATTTCGTCGCTTTGTTTCAACAATTCCCGTGTTAATAATACTAGTTGTACCTTTTCTCCCTGTTGAAAGTGACTGACAATTTTTTTTTTAAAAAAAAATCTACATTAACGTGGTAAGTTCATTTAAGTAAATTAAATACAGTGTTTTCTTTGTTAATGTCTTTCTTTTTGATAATGTTTTTCTTGGTTCTTGTATTTAATATTAATATACGTTGTATGTACGTTTAACTTTAGTTAAAAAAGGGAAGAATGTATTAAATAATATCTTTTTTCGAATGAAACTTGATTGACATGACACTCGGGGTTATTGGACTGATAAAATTTGGATAAAAGTTGACGATGAATTAAGGTGCAGTGGCTTGTTGCGAAAGTAGTACATATATTAATAAAAAGTATATTTATTTTTATATAAAATATAAAGTTTGATTGCTCTGAAAAAGGGGGGGGGGGAATAATAATAATTGTAAAAGGTCATAATATTGATCGTCTCTCTCTCTCGTGTAGTATTACTTTTGTTTGTACTATTTTAAGGTGACGTCTTTTTTGTGCCTTTTTTGAGAGAGACCTATGTTAAAAGTCTAGACTGTGTAGAATTTTGAGAAATAGGAATACTTTGAACCAAATGTATACCTTTTATGCCTCTGTATATATTTAACATATGTAACTCAAAATTTCTAGGATGGGATATACAAGTCTAAGCCAACATTTGATAGGACTAGTAGGCAGACACATGATTCGCAAACGAGCTTCCCGAGCTGCAGCAGCATCAACTTTTTGCTTCGGCAGAAACCTCACGGATTTCAACGGGAGAAGTAGTAGTATTTATTTAACTACAAGCATGGATGGATCTCACTCAAAGAATTGTTTCCTAATTGGAGTTGCCGGTGGAACTGCCAGTGGAAAGGTAACCCTCTTATTTTTATTATTCAATTGTGAATTTGTGAACCATTTTAAACTTACTTATAATATTTATTTTTATAATCAAATATATTCTTTATTTTGGTGTCTCTATGAATATAGTATTCAGTAGAAGTAGTAATGTAGTGTCACGAGTAAATGTTGTGTGAAGATTTGTCCTATTTGTGATTTCATAAAATGGATGTAATTTTATATTTTATTTATGAAATGTTTTTTTTTCTTTCAGTCAACAGTATGTCAGAAAATTATGGAACAGCTGGGTCAAGCCGAGGTTTCGGACAGTCAAAGAAAAGTTGCCTGTATTGCTCAAGATTCTTTCTACAGACAACTTACGGAAGCTGAATCTCTAAAAGCGTCTAAAGGGCTCTTTGATTTTGATCATCCAAGTAAGATTAAATTAATTTCATAAAATTGACATTTTAATTCCATGTTCTCATGTAATGTAAACTTGGTACATTTGTTTTTATTTTAATTCTTTTTAATTCTTTTTTGCCTCGTCAAGCTTTCCATAGTCATTGCCTTTGATATTCTTGTACTATTATATACATGTATATATATACATGTACTATCATTGTTTACACATTTCTTGACTATTGTTGTGATTCAAAGTTGTGTGTGTGTGTGTGATACATTAGCTTTTATTGTTCCTTTTATTTATTTTTTTCTATGGAATAGATGCATTGGATATTGACTTGATAGTCAAGACTTTGGAGGATGTTCTGAATGGACGGAAAGCAGAAGTGAGTATTTACTGAAACTATTTATTGAAAAAATTTGTAAGAAAATTATACATCTGTAATCATTTTTATGACTATTCAGGTGCCTATCTATGATTATGTCACGAATTCAAGGAAAAAGGGACAATTTACTACTATATATCCAGCTGATGTAGTACTTTTTGAGGGTATCCTAGCATTTTATTTCCCCCAAGTTCGGGATCTTTTTCATATGAAACTTTTTGTCGATACTGATCCAGACACCCGCCTTTCTCGACGAGGTAAGTCCTCCCCATCATATAATTTACATTTCATTGAAGCTTACGTATATCTTCTTTGTGTTTTAAACAAATTGTGAACTTTTGAATAATTAATTCATTATACAACTAGTAACTCACGGATTTAACCGAATATTTTTTGTTCCATTTTCTTATGCAGTCATGCGCGATGTTCAGGATCGAGGCCGAGATCTTGACTTGGTTTTGACTCAGTATATGCGTTTCGTAAAACCAGCCTTTGAAGAGTTTTGTCTTCCAGTAAGAAATTCAACTAATTTAATAATTAAATTTTTTAAATTCATGTAATACATAACTCTCAATTTACTAATGACAATGGAATGCTTTGTTATGATTATTTTTTAAATTTTATTTTTAGACAAAGAAGTTTGCGGACGTAATTATACCACGAGGAGCTGATAACCTGGGTTCGAAAATTCATTCACATTCTCATAATTTCTAATCTATACTTAGGATTGGCTACTATAGTATACTATAATTCGTACTCATTATGATTTTTTATTTTATCATCATGATGGTGTCACCCGATAGGTTTCTTGTCTTTTTTTTTATTTATTTATTATTTATCTACAAGTCATTATTCATTTTTAGCATTTGGCTGAGTCAGATTAGATTAGTCATTTGTAGTTTTATCCTACGATGGTTGAGGACGACCACGCTAAAATGTGCTAGATCAATATATACATATACAATATATGATGAATATACACACAAAAAAATGTCCCACCATCTACAAAGAATGACATTGTAGTCTAGATTTCATGAGAACAGAATCGGTACTTGAACAAATGGATAGCAGAAGAAAAAAAAATGTGAACGTCGGCACATTTTTTTTTGATTTGATTTCATTTTATTTATAATGTCAATTGATGATGATAAAAAGAATGACGACAAGTTTTAAATAAGTAAGAGGGGAAGGGGGTCGACGACAGGAAATAGTATGATTTTTTTAAAAAAACAATATTTGCTCATTGAGATTTGGTACATGTCACTCTACCAGACACAGCTATTGACATTATAAAGAGGAAATGAATAAACAAACGAAATGACCAGACAGAAAAATTGAAAAAGAAATGTGTCACCTATCCTCTTATACTGTCTAACTTTATCTCACAGTTGCCACAGAACTCATTGTCCAATCAATTAGAGATTATTGTCTCCTCAAAGAAAAGGAAGAGAGGGAGAGTATGGACTCACACTCTTTAAGAACATCCTTCTCATCCGCAAGTTCCGATAGTTCGATCTCACACTGAGTCAACAGTTTGCAGCGTTCCCATATATATTTCAAGACAGAGCTCTCATTCTCACAACACATGAATGTTTTTTCCATGGTCATCACCATCAACCATCAACCTTCCATAAATCAAGTAAATCACAATTTTTTTCACTCCTAATCTCTACTTCATCCACGTCAAAGGGTCAAGGTTGCAGCTGCTCTGACACTGGCTCAAATCTTCTCTTTCATGTACGGGGAATTTCATCATTATTTAATTTCTTTGTGAATGAATACTGACTGCCAAATTTGGACTATGTTTTTTTTTATAAAAAAAAGAAAGCAAGAATTTATTCTAATATTGTACATGATACACTTATTTATTATAATTAGTATTAGTAACTCTTAATGTACTGTCTCTATATATATATCTCTCTCTACATAAAACTTGACAAGAATAAGAGCAAAAGTCCACATTGCTGGACTAGTAAAAATTCCTAAAATTTATTCCGACATAAAGTCCAAAAACATATTTAATATGTGCATGTTGTCTAATAGACAATGTCTATTGATCAATATGTTATTATTATTGTTAAACTATTATTTAATATACTCAGCATAAGCATAGGTACTAGAATTTTAAGAAAAAAAAATGTTGTACTGTAATTTTGACAATATTTGAATCTCCAGCAAAACATGTGTAGTACTTAAGCCTGGATTATTTAAGGTATCAAAAAAAACTTTCTTCTTTTTTCGTTGTAATTTCCATCGTTCTATACTGATGGTAGTATAGTTTTTAAAAAAAAATTCAAGGTTATTAACTAAAATGGTTTGTTCTAGAAACATTTTATAATAATTTTAAACCATGTATAATAATTTCTTGAAAGATTTCAGGGGTCAAAAAAATTACTTGCATTAAGTACAGACAGCCACACATTAAACACACTTAAAAGACACACATGTCAAAGAACCTTTTTACCTTTTTATACGACCAAAAAAAAGAAGGGCAGAAATGTCTTTATATACATCCTATAATAAATTTTAAAATGTTTATAAGTATTGTAATAATGTTACATTGATAATGTTAAATTATATAATATAAAACAAACATGTACTTGATTCATCACACAAACTTGATAGAACCTTTCTTCTGGGCTGTTATAAATATGTGCAATATCACAAAATATATTTATTGTGTGGTGTTGAATGTTGATCATAATTTGTTGAGGGAGTAGAATGTTGTACATAAATAGGTATATATAATTAAATTCTAGTACTGTTGTGTACTATGAACATTTCAAAAAAAAGAAAGTTCAGAATGATGTTATAGAGAGAGAACTATATTATGAAAAAGAAAGAAATACTGTTGTGTGTATACCTAGACATACATAGACTTTGTATGATAATTAATAATATACGACTCAAAAAGAAAAAAAGGGATAGGAAACACAAAAAAAAAGTTAAAAATATGTGTGTAAAAAAATATATTACAATGTTATAAATTATAAAAAAGGAAACTATTTCTGTAAACAAACTCTCTTCTACAACTCGTTTATATAATACTTATATATGTATGACATGTATTACAGACTAAAGATTCTTCATCTTATCTATTGACCTTACTTCCCCTTTTATCTTTCACTCTTGACATATTTATCTGCTATCCATTTGTACTTTGTACTGAACACTCTCATGCGTATTATTTTAATGTGATTGATCTTATATCTACATACATACTATTGCGAATTTTTACTATGATAATTTACTACTATTACCCACAGTTCATATTTAAAGTCGTTTACGGTAGCCATTCTCATTCTCATTTTTTCATACATGAAATTTTCTCTACTACAGTTTGTAGAATCTATCTCCAAATGCATCTATGAGTAGAAGCTCTGCTTTTATATTAGAGCATATGATTTAAGCATAATTAACTTTTAAGTACAAAATGATTCGATTCATATTTTCTGGTGGAGGGGAAAGGTAAATTCTTACTTTTTTTCTATTTTTTTGTTTGCCTTTCTTGCTTTCACCCATTTGGCCTGATGCCTGCTGAACAGTTGCTATTACCCTGATCGTTCAACATATTCAAGATTTATTGTCCTCACGACGAATTCCAAGTTCTACTGTTAAGTCAGTTGAGAAAGAGGTCCAGTCACCACCACCACCACAACAACAGGGCCAAACAACGCCAACTTCTAGTCAGTCAAAACGGCGTTTAGCTAAGGAACTTTCTCGTCCTCATTGACCAACGCTCGCTTTATAAAATGGCTTTCACTTTTTGGGTTGTACCAATATTTTTCCTCAATTTTTTAGTACTTTACATCAAACTCACATTTTACATGTGAAAATCAATATCGGTTTTGGGTCCTCTGCAAACCTTGACCTCAATACAATACTACATTTATTTACATACAGTACCAATTTTTTTTACTCTCATAATGGTCTAAGAATTATTTCTTATACTTTATAATGAACTTTTACTCCTTTCATTTCCATGCTCTACTTTATGGGTATAATGGGCGTGAATATAATTATTTCAGGGCTATGAATTTATTTATTTTCAATTAACTACTTTTTTGCTAACTTGAACTCTTTGTTTGTTTTTTTTGTCAAAATGGAAAAGGTAGAAATCAACATGCCTATATTTTAATACTAAATATTTTTTTCTCTACATATTTACTGTACCACTGAATTTTTGTTTTGACATTGTGTGTCAGACACATGAGATATATTTTTCTGGTCGTAATTTTTTTTTGTGCTGAAAGTACTTACGATATATATTATAAATTATGTGTATTATACATTAATGACAATGGTAGAAATCTCGTTCTTTGTTGTGCTATATGTTTACAACTTAAGGCTTAGAATTAGTAAATGTAATTAATTAGCAATTATTTCAAATGGTAGCTTATAGAGTGTTCAAACACAAAAAAAACGTTTTCAGATCTTGTTGTTAATTATTTAAATGGGTCCGATTACTCCAATTATATTTCTTATATTTTTCAGAGGCACAATCTCATCTCATTATTTAACACAAATTTTTATTTAAATAATAATTTTTTTGTCTCATTGAGCCTTGATCTTTTTTTTTGATTTCTTTCTTTGCTTTCGTCTTTCTTTGCATTCACTTATACAATGAAATATAATTTTGATTAATTTATATTGTACTTAAATATAACAGTTTTTTTGACAAGTTAATTACAAAGTCATAAAAGAGGGGCAGTCATTTTTATAAGACTATATGAGCTATATATTGTGTGACATTAATTTCACGTACTAATAACAAATACTGATTAATGTAAATGAGTGTCATATAACGTACTGATCCAATTTGGAGATATATAATATTAATACGGATACCACCATTTCACTAAATGTCAATTTATTATTTTACATTATTAACTACTTGATAATGAAGCCATAAAACTTATTCATGTCTGTCTGAAAGTGACCATAACCGTCGGTGACATTACAGGTTAAATTATTCAACTTAAATGGTTCAATATTTTTAAATACGACATTGAAATAAATGAAGAAATTGTTCGATATACATTCGATATGTATAATTAAGTAATTACTGTACGTCGTCTTTTTTGTGTGTAATTGTGGCCTGAAGGCGTGTCATTTTATTCTTGAAATAAAAATCCAATCACTCCCATTGTCAGGTGTGTCAACCTCTGAAATCTGAAGAGCTCAATAGTGCTTTCACTGAGTGAAAGCAATTTCTTCCAACTGATATTCTACTCATACATTTCTCCGGATGTTAAATTCATGAAAAAATGATGCACGCACAACAGATAACTAAAATTTTCTGGTCAATTCTGCTACTTGGATATTTTTAGAAGTTCATCATTTTATTGAGTATGAGATGACAAGACCATGAAAAAAAGGTCTACGTCTGTTATGGTTAGGTCTTGCCTTTTGCGATAATTATATGACCTTCAGATTATGTTCAGCATTTCAGATGATCTGCATAAAATACGAGAAAGAAATTCATTGACAATGATTAAATATGTGGCTAGTGTACAAACAAATGGAATGTTTGAGGCCAATTTATAAGTGTCTAAATCTACAAAATTTATTCATTGACAACGATCAAATAAAAATGTGTACAAGATGAACCATCATTAAATTTTATCTGTTATTAGAGCTTAAAAAAGAGGAAGAGTTAACAAAGTTAAGTTATTTATATTTTGCAATTTATTTACATCAAACTCAGCTTAATTACTGTGAGGAAGGGAATACCTTTCACGAAATTAGCCACCTCTCTCCATTTCCTATTGTAGTATTAGTATCATTTACACATTCTCTACAAAAATATTGCTAAGTATCAGTATATATATCCTTCATACATTTTTTGTAGTAGAACGTGCAAAACACAATGTAACATGAAGCAAAACATTTATGCTTCACATTTTGTTCAGTTTTTCACACTCTTCCAGGAAAAAAATCACATCATTGTAAAAACAGTTATTATATCAATAAAATTAAAAAATGTGGTTCATTGCTCATAGGTAAGATTCTTACCGTAAGAAATAAACTTCTCTTGAATTAGAATTGCAAAACTCAATTTTTAATATTTTAAACGTTAGCTAACGTTGCTTCCTTTTTTACATTTCTAAATCAAGGCTAGTCTTATTATTATTGCATTTAGACTTTTTGTAACACTTTGTGGGACGTTGTAATTTAAAAAAAGCTCAAAAAATAAAAATAACGAGGCACATCATTGGCAGTGGTTCTCAGACCAACTGTAAAATACCCAGGTTTATCTATTAAAAATTTAAATTGCTGTAGATGACATCTTAATATTGTTATTTTTTTTAATGTTATTAAATTATTCAGTTATATGTACTGTTAATAAAAATAGTTAGGATATAAATTCATATGAATATAAATAAGTAGCAAGTACTCTGGGTATTACTACTACACCATTTGCGAGGATTTCATGTAAAAAAATAATATCAAATATATATATTAATAATTCACGAATGGAACATCAAATCGGAGCATAGACATTCTGTGAGATTCATTCATGACACTTTTTTACTTTATAAAATTATATTCTTTTGTACTACGTCACTTGTAATTATTACACGCTATAAATTTCTCACTGTAAAGACTCAGTTGTTCAATTTGAGTAAATAAATAAATAAAAAAAATCCTCTACATTGCTGTAGTCCAATTAGAATCAAATTGTTCCAATCTTGTGAGTAACTCATCATAATCACTTGAGGTTTTCACTTGATTTTTTTTAAATTAGAAAGAAATTGATACCATGCCACATAAAAAATTAAAAGGTTCATGGTGTTGAGATGGCAGACACGTTGATATTCAGTTCTTCATTGCGAGCTGTAAACATAAGAATATAAAATAAATTGAAATCCAAGTGATATTAATTTTAATTGTAGTCAGTACAGTAAAAAATTTGTTTGAACTTACGGTCATAATAACGTGTGTCCAAAGGTGATTCTGGATTAGGTATGAAGGGTGGCGTAGCCTTCGTCAAGTCATTCCATGGAAGGTCGCCGAAAAAATTGACAAATTCTGAGCTCTGTAGTTTTTGTAAATTTGGTCTCTTGGATGGATTATAAGCCAACAAATGTTCAATACAATGTTGAGCATGTTGATCCATATCTTCAGGAAACTCCAAGAGACGATTGAGAATATTTAGAAAAATTTGATCTGCTGTTTCATCGCTAAATGGCCTAATTCCAATAAGAAATTCATAGGCACAAACTCCTGTAAATTAAAACAACCAATGTCATATTAGGGTCACTGATTTTTTTATTATTGTACGAAGGTATGAAATGAATAAAGTTTATTCTGAAAACTTACCAAGCGACCAATAATCAACAGCTTGATCTGCAAAAAAAAAATAGAATAAAATACTTAGTAAAAACAAATTGTCAAATGAGCACGGCGATATTTTAATAAAATAAACAAGGTAGTAGAATATAATTTCATACCATGACCAGATCGTCGTATTAATTCAGGAGCTAAATAATCGGGCGTTCCCAAAATTCGTTTATTAGATGACTCTAAATTAATATTGCTTGAAATTTTATTTTCAGATCCATCTGGAGTTTTTGCTAAATTTACTGGACTGCCAAGTGGGGGTTGAATAACAAGACCAGAGACACCAGCATGACTATTACTACTAAAAATTCCAATATTGCCCATATTGACGGATAAACCGGTATGTGGACTCTTTATTGAAGAGCTCGTCCATCTTTTCCTCTTCCCTTGTTTTTGTGAGATGACTTGGGATAAGAATGATTCAGACTGTATGCTTAATGCCTCCCTCTTCTCTCGCATTCCTTCAATAATATCATGCAAGTGAGATGGGGAGTGGTTTCCATCAAATGTACGAATCATTCCAGAAATTTCACACGGTCGCTTGTGTGACCAGTGCAGAACTGGATCAAAATCTCGTCGTCCCAACTCTGGACTGAGTACTGGTGGTGGAACAAAGCTTCTGTCAGGACCTGCACCGTGATCAGACCTTGTCACAGGTGATAAATCCTTCCAACCATGAATACTCTTGTGATTAGCTGGTGACCGAAGAAATTCTGAAAAATTATGACGAGATCCTAGAGGAGACGATGCTGCCGCTCCTTCCACTACATCTTCAGCAAACGATATGTTTACATATGAGGATGTGTCACAGATATTGAATTTTGTTCTTTTTTCAGAATTATCTTCTTCGACATCGTCAATGATTGACCAATCCGACGGATTAAACCTAATTTGTTTTTAAAATATGAATAAAAAACTTAAGTTTTACTGTAAAACTTAATATCATTTTGTCAAAGATTTCATAAAATTATTTATTTACTTTTTAAAAGTCTAAAATAAGTCATAATAAAATCACTTACATGGAAGGAGGAGGATTCGTAAAGCTAGGAAGACTTTTAGGTCGAGATTGGAGTAAAGATGAGCCTAAAGATGTTTTACTCTCGTTACACTCACTTCGTAGTCTTCGTAACGGTTTTCTCGTACGACGTGAACTTTTGTACTCACTCCCAACACTTACAGATGAACAAACTGGTGTGGATGAATTCCAAGCATTTCCATTTTCTTGCCCTTCAGGTGGAGATACTTTACTTAACTATACGACAAGAAAAAAGATTGGGCATTATTCATATGTGATTAAATAATATTGTCATGATGGTACATTATAGTAATAGTATGTAAGTACAGTAAGCACATATTCACTTACTTCCGTCGTAATTCCAGGTCTGACGGGTAAAACTGGTGAAAACTTTTTGGTTGATTTTTCCGCTGATTCTGGACTCACAGACTAGAAATGAAACATAGCCCATATAAGTGTGTACTAATTCTGACAAGTGTTTTATGTACTAACAAAAAGTTAACTTACGAATGAAAATCGTGTTTGTAATGATGCAAGTTGTCCAGGAGTAAAATTGACTAACGCATTTGTAGCCAGTTCTGAACAAAAAACAGGATTCAAATTAATTTATTTTCTAGCTATATATCAGAGTCATAAAGATATATTAGTGTACTATCTACCTCTGTGTATATCCACCCGACTCAGACCAAAATCAGTCAACTTTACATGGCCTTGAGTATCGATGAGTAAATTATCTGGCTTAATATCACGATGAACAATTCCCTGACAATGAAGAAAGTCTAGAGCTACTGAAACTTCAGCAATATAAAATGCAGCCATTTTCATTGGAAAAAAGCCACCCATTTGACCTAAAAGTGACTTTAGGTCTCCTCCAATCATCCATTCCATAACTAAATATACATTTAGTTTTGTTTGAAGAGAGTAGAACAGCTTCACGCAAAAAGGCCTAATAAAAGATGAGACAACAGACATACTTATATAGCTGTTCAACATTCAAAAAAAATTAATATTTAAAAATAAGACACTTACTCTGCTGCAGACTGTCTGAAAGCAGCTCTTTCTTTTGTCACACTTTGAATCATATTTTTCCGAACAAGATCACATTTTTTCATAATTTTTATTGCATACAATTTCTTGGGGGTTCCTTTACGATGGCCAAGAAATACTTTCCTGAAAAACATAATTAAAATCATAGTTATGATAAAATCAGTTTGTGAAATTAAAATTCTAAGCATTGGAATTTGTATGTTACCCAAATGAACCACGGCTGATGGGTTTAAGAAATATAAAGTCTTCAATTGAGGGGCCTCCGTCTTCATTCTTGATGTCAGTCATTGTGCCTCCACATTTACTACTTGAACTGTTAATTTGTATCAGAAAGTCTTTGTTTTTATTTAATTTAAGTATTTATATCATTTTTAACTGTCGTATAACTGTCGTTCACTTTTTTTTGCATCACAGGAATTTAAATAACCGATTTCAATGGTCATGGCGGAAACAAAGGCATTTGAAATTTCGGTCTTTGATATTTTTTTTGAAACGAGATTAAAATTTTTAATCTCCTTATTTTAGTTTAAAATAATTAACTAAAGAATATGGGAAGATCCAGTAAGGACAAACGAGATGTGTTTTACAGGTTTGTTTTATTTAATTTATTTGGTCTTTTTTATTGGATATATACTGTAGAAAATTTGTACTACAAATACATGTACACTGTGTACAGTACACATGCAATTTAGTAGTAATTTCAATTAAATTGATTACAGACTTGCAAAAGAGGAAGGATGGAGAGCAAGATCTGCTTTTAAATTACTTCAAATTCAAGAGACCTTGAATATTTTAGACTCTGTAACTAGAGCTGTTGACCTTTGTGCTGCTCCCGGAAGCTGGAGTCAAGTTTTAGCACAAGAATTAAAGCCTAAAGATGGAACGGTGGATACTAAGCCTTACATTGTCGCCGTCGATCTTCAAACTATGTCACCAATTCCGGGTTAGTCTTGTGTATATGTTCATCTTTTTAAATAGTAAAATATTTATTGTTTTATTATAAAGAATATTAGAAATAATGCGCTTTTTAAAAAATATTTATTCCAGGTGTTCAATGTATTAAAGGTATGTTTTTTTTTCTTGTTGTAAGTTACAGTTTGTAAGTTATTTTGAGTGACTTGAGATGATGATGATAACATAAATTGTATTCTATAATTTTACATGTTGAAGACTTTAATTCTTTTTGTATGTCTATTAAAAGGTGATATTACAAGTGAAGACACAGCAAATCAAATAATGGAAGCTTTAGGAGGATTAAAAGCCCAAATCGTTGTCTGTGATGGAGCACCAGACGTGGTAAGATTTATTACTTGCTTTTGCAAACAGAAATTACACAAGTGTAAACAAACTAAAATTAATTGTCATATGCTGAATAGACTGGCCTCCATGAATTGGATGAACGATTACAATCACAATTACTTTTTGCTGCTCTCAGTATAGCTACATGTATACTAGAAGAAAATGGTAAATATTCTAATATACTTGATTAAATACTTTAATTGAACAATTTAGTCATCGGTTTGTACATTTTTTTGACTGTTTTTACAGGAACATTTGTATCCAAAGTAAGTCACTTATGTTGTATTTAACATGTCGAATAATTGATTCATTAGCTTGTAAGACAATTTTCATGACAATTACAATGTACAATAGTTGAACTCAACGTCATGATTTGGTTTTTTATCCAGTTTTTCCGAGCAAGCGATGAAGGAATTCGATTTAATTTTAGTCGAGTCAAGTATTTTTTTGAGGATGTTACTCTAGCTAAACCACGAAGTAGTAGAGCCTCCAGCATGGAATGGTAAGAAATAAGACATACTTTCCATTTGCCTTGCTAAAAACATTTCAATTTTCTTTTTATATTTATAATGAAGTGATTACTAGTTGATTGATGTAAAAGATTAATTATTGTCTTTCATGTTTTTCGTTATATATAGTCTTTTTTTATTGTTCTCATTTCAGTTTTATTGTTGGTCGAAAATTTCATCTGCCAGACGGCTACACACCAAGAGTTGCTTTCCCAGATTGGCCAAAAAATGTACGAATAGAGACGGCTGAAATACCCTTCGTAACATGTGGGGACCTCAGTGGATTTGACTCAGAGACAACATACCCATTACCAGAAGACTATGTCTGTAGGGAACCAGTTCAAAAACCTATCGATCCACCCTATGCAGCAGCAGTTCAGCTCAAGAAAACTGACAAGTTATCCAATAAAACAAGAAATTTAGGTACCGAAAAGTCAGAGACTATTCCAGTTTTAAGTGAAGCCAAGTACTCTGTAAATACTGTACAAAAAGAAAATCCAACCATAGTTGACAAAATGGAAAATTTGACATTTTGTGCTCCAACCGGAACAGAACGGATTGTTACAGATGGTGCAACTTCAAACTCAATAGAAGGAAATGATAGACAGTTGGCTGAAGAAGAAAAATTTACTGATGAGAATAATATACCATTAAAAAGTTCAGATGCAGTTATTGAGAGCAATATATTCCAATTAAAACCCTCAACACCTGAAGTAAGTCTCCTGCAATCACAAAATACATTTAGATTGTATGAGATTAGAATAAATTGGTAATATTGTGCTTATCGATTCCTTGATTCCATTTTCTTTTGTTCTTGCGTGAACAGAAACAATGCTGGGAAGTTCCAATCAATCCCTCCTCAACAAATCAACAAAACTCATCCACAACAGAGAATACTGAAGACTCAATAAATCTAGATGATGAAATGTTGGTGATTACTGAAAACATAAAGAAAATGTTGCCGTCAAATGTAGAAAAATATATTCTTGAGCCTGAACACAAAGAGAAACCTTTTATGACTGTTTATCTCAGCTTTCGGTAATGCTCCCATGATATTGAATTGTTCCATAAGTACATGTTAAATTGTATAGGATTTAGAGACTAAGGATTAAATTAAAATTAGTGTTAATGGATCATTTGTTAATGTCATGTTTAGGGGTGGGCTAGAGAGTCTATTTGGTGGCCGGAAAGAACTCAATGCAGACTTACCCGCTCTTACAGAACCAGGAGAGAAATGGACAATGGAGCTCTTACTTGAATGGATGAAGAATAATGTAATCGAAGAACGTCCAGAGCTATTCATAAAGGACGGTGACATTCGACCTGGAGTCTTGATCTTTGTTAATGATACAGATTGGGAGTTATTTGACAAAATGGAGTACCAACTAAATCAAGCTGACAGGATATCCTTCATATCCACTCTACATGGCGGCTAGTCACCATAGAATTCATGGCGGATAATATTGATGTCATCACAAGAATTTTAGCTTTTAAGACAAGAATTATAGATTGCCATCCCTTGTTTTTTGGAATTAAAATTTGATAGAATCTGGAACCAGCTGTGTATTTTGTGTCATAATATGTATACAAAAAAAGCAAAAGTATGAGAAAGAAGGAGAGGCATCACAGCAAGAAAGCCCTTGACACCATAAAGTACATATAGCATTAGCGTCGACTATGTTTTATAATTTAGTCAGTTGATACTTGTGCCTTGGCTCATTAGCGTAAGCAATTTATAATATAGAGAGTATAGGCTAGGCGAAATTTAGGCATATGAATAGCAAGCATAATTATAATATAAGAGGACTACCAGAGAGAGAGAGAAGGAAAGAGCAACAAGAGCAAAAGAGATTCTCTCTCATGTCTTGTGATCTATAGCCTGTCTCTGTCGTTTCGAGTCATGCAAGCAAAGCATATGCTCTATGTGATCACGAACCACCATTGATGACAATAAAGTGCTTAAACTTTTCACAACTCTCGTATAGCCCATGTCTGTCGCCATCATCCTCGCCTCTCTCCTTTTTTTTGCTCCTTCTATTCCTTTGATAAATACGATGATGAGAGAAAGTGAGAGAGAGAGAGACACATACTTGAACATGTAACCTACATACTAATACTACATAAGTTAGGGCATGGTATACATACATGAAGAGTTTAAATTATTATTACTATTACTATTGCTCCAACTCTTTACTCGCGCCTTAGGTTTTTTCCTCAACTGTGTAGCATGCCCTAGTCAGTCTTTGGATCATATGATGTTTTGTGGTGAAAAGGGAAAAAGGGGAGTGAGACCACAAACTTAATGTATCATTCTTTTCATATGTACATAAAACTTGTATCCAGTTGTGTAGACATTTTTTTTGAATATAACTTGGAATGAGATACGGAGAGAGGAGGAGGATACACAGAATGAAACTTCCTGACCGTGTGTTTGTGCAGAGAGAGAGAGAAAGCTGATGTTATGAAATAATAGGCATTCTCTAGTAGTATATAGGCGTAATAATATAGTTATGTAGATGAAAGTCATCCATAAAATATGGAGCTCCAGTTTACACTCCTAGACTCGTCTACTCCTCCCTCATATCCCGACCAATTCTCAACGTTCACTTGACACTCATTTTGCATTACGCTAAAAATTACAAAGGCTACGGAATTACGCTATTCCCATAGCCCATCACTTTCTCTCTCTCCCTCCCTCCCCCCTCCTTTCTCTCTCGACTTTTATACTGGGTACATGTCTGTGTGTGTGTACATGGTCGTATAATATATTAAATAGTTTAGATTTCTTTTTTGAACCATTGTAAAATCTAATGAGAATTTAGAGTGAGGAATTTAAAAAAAAAGAAGTGTTATAAATGAACTCTGGGCTTTTTAGTTTGAAAAAGATTCCTTACTGTCCTTGTCAAGGTTAAGATTCTCACACTTGTTTAGTATCTCTTACTTTGGGTACTTTGTACACTATAAAATAAATACAAGGGAAGATATTATATTAGCTATGTCTTTCTTTTAGTATTCAAACTGACGTTGTGTTTCCTCTCTCTCTGTTTTGTTTACATGGAACCAAATCCGTATTCACCGTCAGTCTCTCACGGATTTTGTTTCTTCTTCCTCCTCTCTCTCTCTCTCTTATGTCTTTTGACTCTGAGTTTTAGAAAGAAGATAAAAAAAAAGTTAAGAAACCGCATCGGTGTATCCGCAACGTCAACTTATGCATTTTAATACCATTATCATAATCTCGTCTTGCTCATATTCTCAACCATGACATTGATGATAAAATAGTGTGATACAGATACAAAAGAGTTTACCTCTTTTTTTTCTTCCTTGTTTTCTTTTTTAGCCCCACACACTTTTTCCTCTTTTGTCACACAAATGTGTAGACTTTGAGTACCCCAAAAAAAAGAATATTGTACAACTATTCGTCTTATGTCTGAACCTGAACACTCTCCCCCCACTCCACTTTCTATCTCTCTTCAATTTTTACATAAATGCAAGTTTCAACTCATTTTTTTGTCCTGACATGTCGAGTGTACTACGAGTATGTGTATCCAGACACTATTATTATTATACATGTGAGATGACGGCATTAAAATTTTATAGAGATTTTCTCCTAAATTGTGCTGGATAAAATGTAAAATGGTTTTCTCTCTCTATAGTTTGTATCAACTGTATATCCACATGTGTATGTGTGTGAAGCCACGCTTTCTCCAGCGTCCCATGCTTTTCATTTTCTCTCTCTCTCTCTTGCCTTTTTTGCCATGCTCCTCCATTTCCGTTTACGTTGTTACTTCCTCCGTACGCCAAACCCATGTGGAAATGGCTATGTCAATATTTCTACCTTGAAAAAAGCTAAAAAAATATCTTGAGGAAGATTTCTTGTATAAACCCCCCCCCCCTCTCCCTCTCTCCTCCAAAAAAAATTGTATGGAGGATGGAATGGAGGATGACGGGGTTTTTTTTTGCCTCTACCCAACGAGAGACTTTTTCTACATGGGAGCATTGGTGGGTTAAATGGATAAAGTGCCACATCCATAAATTCACGTACATCTGTATGCATGAAAGACGTAGAGGAGAGGAGAATAGATGAATAGATAGGCTGTCGTACACTTAGACATGAAAGTCAATCTAACTACAACTGTATCTACTCGAGGAGGCGAGTCTAAGGTTGAAGAAATTAGATAGAAATATTCTCATATGCATGTGTGTAAAATACACACATATTTTTTTTCATGTATGAAATAAGAGAGGGGCTAAAATTTTTTTTGGGTGACGACGAGGACGACAACTGTCGACAACAGTCGAGATTGTGTGGCGGGTTTACAAAGAGACAATGAAAGCGGACATCATACAAGAGAGGAGACAGTCGAAAGCTAGTGAGAAGAGTAAAGAATACATTGCGTCTCTCCTCTTTTTTTAAGAGAGAGAGAGAGAAAGTGAGTTTTAGCTGCCAGTTTACATCAGCACAAAGAAAGCATAGTAAAAAGGATGCAGAGTAGAGAGAGGGAGATGAGCTACAGAGAGAGAGAGGCTTTGAATTTCAGCGTCGTTCACAAACTGTGAAAGATGGGAAATGATGATGTTTGTATCGATTTTGGACGATTGCCTTCCTCTGAAGGCTCCCCTCCTCCTCACCACTCAACATACTCGGCAAAACCTGAGACTTTTAGCACCCAACCCACCACTATCATGGTCTATCTGTACAAGCAACTCCAAAAAAGATACCCAAAAAAAAGAACCACCCAGACTTGAGCTCATAGACACTCTCTACTATTTAGTTAGTGTGTGGACTACAGATATGGCTGGAGCATATGGAGGATTGAAAGTAATAAAGTATAATGCATAGAATTGACTACAGTTGTGGTAGGTATTTTGTTAATATCCTCCCCCCTCCTTTCCTTGATATTCAAAATCTAGTCAAAGACTCGAAAGATACATCAAGTAGAAAAAAAGGGGAGAAAGCTGTCTCTTTTGTACCGTTACCCCTTGATACTGGAAAGACACTTTCTCTCTTTGAGTTTTTTTCTCTCTGTGTGTGGGGGATGTTGCTATTGCGACAGTCTTTGAGCTTTCATTTATCTGCCTATGAACTCTGAGTGTGTGTCTCTCTCTTTTATCATTTTGACTCATCACGTGTTTGTATTCACAGGAAGTAATCACACAGAAGAGTCTTTCATCTATTTAAAACTCTATATAATGTAAATGTGCATTACAGATACCCTTTGTATTTTTTCCCTTGTACTACTTGTTGTCTATTTATTATGTCTGTAAGGCTGAGAGAGAGAGAGAGTCCACATCTCTTTGAGATGATCCTCATTGTCTTTGTCAATCTTTGTGTGTGTATTTTATTACAAATAAAAATCTTCTACAGAGACTTTGAGTTATAGAAGAAAAACCATTTGAGATTGGGAGACACGACAAAGTTCAAGTGGAGACTCAAGAAGTATCATGATAATGGGCTCAAGGACTCTACATTTAATTGAGAGATGGAAAATATTCTTTGCTTTTGGGCTCCTCTCTCTCTCTACAAAGGAATTATAGAGAGAGGATACAATTCCTTTTATGGTTAAATTTTAGTTAAATTTCAAACTGTCTCTCTCTCTCTAAATATAGGAGTTGGCATAACTCTCTAAATTCATGGAGGAATGCAGGTAAGGATGGAGATTGTAGAATGTTTGAGGATTGGGGAATTTTGTTGAAACTTGAATCCCCATGATCCATCATCATATTCTCAAATCAAATGTGATTATAAAAAGATCAACCACACTATGTCTACTCTCTTTACATTATAATTGATCCATCGACACGTGCTCCTATTACTCTTACATGCTTGCTCCATTTTCAAAAAAAAAGAAGAGAAAGTTTTTTTTTCATGCGGCATTTTCTCCCTCTAGTCAATATTCTTTTTTTTGTAAATTCTCAAAGGAATTTTTTTTATATAAACTTTTTTTCTCTCTTTTTTTTGAATGGGGTGAATATGAATATGAATGTCTTCATTTTTTTATACCACTAGAAAAAAAAACATTTTTTGACATTTATTTTTGTTCTACTTTTGAAGGTCGATGCATTAAAAAAAAAGTTTAGAAGGAAGAAAAAATAAATGGGACGAAAGTTATATTAAAATTCACTCTATAGTTTGGAACTTGGGAATTCAGGGGGAGGGGAAAGAGGAATGTCGGCAGTGAGTACCTGACTTTTGATTTAAATTTTTTTTAACTATAATATTTATTATATAAAAACAACGTGACTATTCTATTCTATTCTAAAAATTGTACAATTAAAATATTTGAATAATTTCCTAAAATAATTATTAAAAAAAGAAATTCATATTAATAAATTAAAAATTAATTAAAATTACAGAAATAAATTAGACACAAAAAGATTTGAGTTATGTTAACTTTCACTTCCACAGAGTTTCTCCAAGGATTGTGATTTAGAGGAATGAGTTTGGCAAGATTGAAAGTATTTTGTTTTTTTCTCTCTCTTGTCTTTGATAAAAAAAACTAAGAGGGGGGGGGGAAATGAGGCTATAGTGTCGTATGACAAAGTCATTGACGACAAGAGAATGAAACATTAAGGGAGGGGAAGGTCCCAAAGTTTTTTGGGATGGGGAGAAAGGGAATAAATAGAGAGAGAGGGAGAGAGAGAGTTGGTTAAGAAGGTACATAAGGTAAGGGGGTAGAACCAATTTACATACAAATTTTTCTCTTAAAAATATATAGATGGGACATTACATTAAATGAGAGAAAGGTAGCCAAAATGACTGTCTCTTGTTTCCATCTTGCTCCATAGAAAATTTCTCAATTTCTATTGTACACAGAGAGAGAGAGAGGGAGGGGGAGGGGAGATGTAGTGAAAGATTTTCTCTTTACATTGTACCGACTCTGTTCTAACATTCATTCATTCTTATTGCATATTACACTTACATACATTTAGTCTATACATATATGTACAATGTATAATAGACGATAAGTTTTGATAGAGGAAAAATCATCTTGTACACTTATACAATAGAGAGAGAGAGAGAGAGAGAGAGAGAGAATTCCAAGGGAAAGTGACATTGGCTTAAATACTTGCCAAGGCTCTTATTCTTCCTTTGTTTTTATGACGATTCTTATTATTCTTGGAAAACTTTCTCTCTCTCTTCCCTACCCCATGGATATTTAAGAGAAGTCCCCCCCTCCTCCCTACACTCCACTCCACTCAAAGAGAAAGGTAGAGAATGGGGTAGGACCACAGGAAGAGATGAGCATGAAAACAGAAATAAATGTATTATGCATCTTCCCCCTCCCCCTACTCTCTCACTTCTCACTTGTATGTGAAAAGTGAGAATTTCTCAAGTCTCTCTTGTAAATTTCTAAACTGTCATCGCATCCCATCTTCTCTCTCTCTTATTATGTTTTTTTTTACTTCTTGGCTTGTGGGACTGGGATTTTGTCTACAGACAAACTCTAGCTCTTATTTCTTTGAGAGAAAGCCCATAGAACATTAGTGAGGGAGAAAGTCATTTGTGTATGGGAAGAAATATTTTATAATGACAAAAAATGAATATAATATTCTTAATAGCTCTATATAACTCTACATGGCTATTTTTTTCACCTTTCCCCCTCCTTCTATTTACCTAATTAAATATAAATGAAAAGCATGCTCTCCCTCTCTCTCTTAAATTCCTTTTCCTCTTGACATTTTCTGTTCAAGTCTCCCCGTTTTCTTTGGTCTTTACCACATTCTTCTCATTTCTTCCCAATGAAAAGTTCCCATGTCATCTAATCTCTCTCTCTCTCTCTTTAAAAAAGAATAATGGATTAGTACTTGTACAATTTCTCTTTCTTCATTGACAATCTTGTTGTTGAGACTATATATATATATATATTTAAATTGCTCAAAGAGAAAGTTATTTACTTGAATTTCTCCACTGAAAAGTTGGGATATTTATGTAGTCAGGCTGAGAATGAGGAAATTTATTTTTAAAAAGTCAAGTCCAAGTGTAGAATAACATGGAGGATAACATTCTACACTGGATTTTGCGACTTTTTAAATAAATTTTCTCATCCTAACAAAATAAAATGGTTGATAATATAGTTTTAAATATTTAATAACTACAGAGAGAGAGAGAATCATGGGGAAAAGTTTTGGGAGATAAAATTGGCTTTTTGGAAGAGGAGGAGCATGGGTCCTCATATTGTAAGTTGAACATAGAGAAAGGATGTAGGAGGAGGAGGAAGATTTCGGGGATTTCTGTCTGCATGATTTTCAGTGTCCTCGTGTGTGTGTGTGTGTGGTCTCCATGGATTAGACTTGACAATGGAGTAAGTGAGAATGAGGAGAGTAATAGTGAGCACTTGGCACTTACATTACATTAGTCTCTCTCCCTCCCTTCTTCCAGTTACTTTGATTGGCTTTTAGACTGAGAGAGAGAGAGAGGGGAGGGGGGATTGTGTAGTTTTAGACACTGTACATTGTGATTACATGTGATTCACCATCCTGACTCATCTCATCCTCATCTCCTTAGTCTGATGGCTGTCGTGACAAATAGAAGGACAAGCGGATATAGTCGAGGGCTTTACTCTCTCATTGTCACCACAACACACACACACACACAAAAGAGACTGGTAAAAAGAGAAAATTGAGAGAAAAGAGAGACAAGACTGCAGTGCAGTGTAGGGAAAAGTCATGGCATAACACTCATGTAACACAGTGCGTGTAATTCCACTCATCTCATTCATCCTACAAATCCCACAGACCTTACCTCTCTCTCTCTCTTTGTGTGAGTACAGAAAAGGAGAAAGCTAGAAGGGTGACGATGGTAAAGCCAGAAGAACGCATTGCGTTCCAAGAATGAAAGAAGAGAGAGAAAAAAAGACAAGGAATTGCTGACGATGAGAGAAAAAAAAGGGGAAAAGAGAACAAATGCCCAATGGCTCATTTACTTCCGTCGCACGATCTCCCAACACACACACACACACACACAGAGGCTACATTTAACTCAAGATCTTTCCTACAATTTACTCTCCTCCTCCTTGTACAACTGGAGGAGACATTGAAAGAATCATAAGCTCAAGTACAATGAGATGACAGCGAATTTCAAAACAAATTGGAGGACAAGGCACGACCGAGAGAGAGAGAGAAAAAAAAACCCAACAAGAGCCACAATCAGAATTCAAATCAACAAGTCAAGAAAATTTCACATGGAACAACATTCCGTCCCTCTCTCTCTCCAACAAGACTTTGTACTTTCTCTTTTTTCTTGTTCAGGGTAAAAAGCAAGTCCAAGAGTCAGCAATTTGAGGATGCCATAGAATCCAGTGTAAAATAAACACATAAGGAACATGGCTATCAGTATATTTGTACAGAGTACGAGGTTACATTTATAATAAAAATGGCAATGTTGCTGATGCAATCGTAATCATGAGACCGCATCAAGACACACATCGTAACCCTTAAAGTTGTACAAAAACATGCATCCTTGTTTTTTTTGTTGTGAGATAAAAAAAAAAGTTTTCAAGTACTCTTTAAAATTCTACCTGCATCCAAACTCTTTTCTCTTTTACAACAATCCAAATGGTCCTCCTTCTCTAACATAATGGTGAGAAATAAACATGAACGATGGAATTAAACAAGATGATAGCCCCCCCCCTCTCTGTGCTGATAAGCCACAAAAAAGGGAACAAAAGAGAAAGTCCTCGTAGTCAGCTCACAAGTGTCAACTAAAGTAACGAAAAGAAACAAAATTTTGAGCTCATTAAGTACTTGAAAAAAATGGAGGGGGAGGAGGAGGAGGAGGAGGAGGATGAGTCAAAAAGTGGAGGAAAGGATATACGTCAGAATTTATTGTCCATGTAATCCATTTGAGAACGATTATTTGAAAGCTGGAGAGTACGTGCATGTACAGATACATGTATATATATATATACATGGAGTTTTACTAGTCCAAGAATTTTGTCAAGCGATGGTTTTGAAGATACGGTTTTGAAGGGAGAGGAAGAGAAATTAGGACAATTCCATGTTCCATTACTTTTTCCTATAAACTACATATGTAATACATTTTGTTATGTATATGAACTGATTTTGGGGTTGTACAGTTGTACTTTAACCAGATTTACTATTTATTGCCACTGCCTCTTTCTCAAATAATGGATATGACTTTACACTTGACTTGTACACTCACTTGTGCACAAATTGCTTCACTCCTTTCTCTCCCCCATTCAAATCCTTGTATATTATGACTTTTCTTCCTTTTGCTTTATTTCCTCCCTCCTCCTCCTCCCCTTCCACTTCTCGGTGGAAGGAACAAGTTCGCTGTACACAGCAAATTTGAAACATTTTCTAGTCTCTATTTTTATAGGGTGCGACTTGAGAGAGAGAGAGAGCCCTAAAATTTATTTATATTTATTTTTTTAGCTAACCTCAGCACAATCCACAATTTTCTCAATAAATGGAATCTCCAAGTGTAAAATACAAAAATCTAATTCTTTATCCAAAGAATGAGACATGCAAAAAAATTTTACAAAATTTCTTAAATAAAATTGTACAAATGTTAAAGAAAGAAGAACCCGAAAGATACATTGGCATGGACAAGGAAGAGATAAAAAGGAAGGAAATGTTTCTCTCACAAACGATTATTCCTAAAGGTACAAAAAAAATTTCAGTGTACCATTAGGAAAATTAAATGAGAGAATCTTCATCTCTTTCTCTCTCTCTCTCTCTTTCATTTCTTTTACACAGTTTTTAGTATGTGAGGGGAGAGAAAGATATTTTCAATTTTGTTTGAAATGTAAATTGCTCAATGTTAAAAAAAAGAAACTTGATGACTTTCCTTTGAGAAAAGAAAGTATAAAATTTTCTCCTTGTTTTTCCTTTCCCCCTTCTGCTTTCATTGACAATTTGGCAGCGAGCGTAGAGAAACTAGAGAGAGAGAGAAAGATGAAAGAGGAGGAGGGAGGTATCATATAAAGTTTAGGAGAGAGTAAAAAGGAGGAGGGGGAGGGGGAGAGAGAAAATGGTGATGCTGATGTTGGCTAATACTTGGCTTTCATATACATGAAAGTTTAATGAATGGTAAGATCGACATAAGTTGACGTACCGGACATATAGAAACGAAATGACTGCCATGATTTGTACTTTGTACTTGACACAGATAAATTCATCCTATAAACTCTCTCTCTCTTATATGAGGCCATCAACCAAAGACTAGGGATATGTGTGTGTACTAGAGATTATACAAGAAATAAAGCTTTTTTGGCTCTCTCTCTCTCATCCCAGATTAAAAGATACACAGACCCAAATGGAAGATTTAACGGGGTGACAAGTGAGCATCCACACAATGTACACACACACACATGGAAAATGGGTTAACAAAACTTTCTCTCTGTATTTTACATATATGTAAAATATATATGTATATGGCCAGAAAAAGATGATAGAGAAAATAAATTTAGATATTGTAATAAATGAAAAGGAATTAAAGACAGACGTTTGGAAAGAGAGGGAAAATAATGAATTGATTTTTTTATTTATTTAAGAAATCTCTCTCTCTCTGTTTTTTTACACACACCCACACACAGACAAAAAACTTGCTGTTAAAATTTATTATTAATATTTTTCTTTATCTAAAAAATTTTTAAAGTCATGATGAAATGAATTCTGCTATTAGAAAAAATAGTATGGAGAATTTCTCCCAATGGAATTTATGAAGGGGAAAAAAAGTATTTTCTATTAATTTCTTAGTTCCACTTCCTATATTTTATAAGTTATTACCACAGTCCCAGTCACATTTCTCTCTCTCTTATACGGGATACAATACTTTAACATCTCTCTCTCTTTGAGTTGATCCATGTAGAGATGCAAATGTAAATGTAGATTTTAGCCTGGGAAAAGGCCGACTGGGGCTTTTGGCCTGAAACTGTAAAACTGCGTTTGGCAGTCTTTCTCCCTTCCCTTGCTTTCTCTCTCTTTTGATATCGAGCTCATATTTCATACAGTCTCAAGTCTTTTTCTATGTGTGCCTCTGTGGTAATGCAGTTGAGTGTGTAGTTAGCAGAGAGAGAGAATGTTAATAGTCAGTTTTTACATTTGTATCCATTCTCTACACTCTTCCTTTTATACGTTTTTTACATTTGACTGACTTGACTTTATACTCTCTCTCTCTGTCTGTATATATATATAAGAGTCAAGTATATCTAGTCTATGTGTAGACTGTAATTTGTAATGTGGCATTTTGGCAATATAATTTTTATACACTAAAAAACCACCTTCCCCTTCACATGTCCCCATATAACAATTTCATATCCAGAATTCTTTTCCAGAATTTTTTTTGCCCTACAGACAACTCCTACTACTGTGTGTCACCATGTTTGCTCTCCATTTGTAACAAGGGATAGATTTTGGGAGCTCCTTTTTTGTTCAAAGTCGATCTTGACGTCTGTTCCACTCATTCAGTTTTTTTTCTCTTGGTGAGATTTCTTACTGTGGTACATTTTGCGAGTCTTTTATTCTGGAGAAAGAAAAGAAAAAGATTCCCAGTCTTGAATTTTTCCAAAAAAGTATATGGCATGGAAGGAACTAAGTACTTGAGAGAGAGAGAGAGAGGGAACATCTCTTCAAGTCTTAACCTATTGTTATCTTATTCTCTATTTTCTATTCCACGGGAACGGTTAAACTGTCTTTTTTATACTTTTCTTTTTGTAAAAGGCTCGTACAAGTACACAAGTACATTGTGCATGGATATTCCTCTCATGACTCGTTACTGTTTCAACACAAAATGTAGAGAATGTAAACTGTCATGAGCATTATATACACAGATACATTGCCTATATAGGTTGTCTACCTCTAGTGAAGATGTAGTTTTACGGATACAGATGTAACTACGAAAACTACATAATGCCCTTTATTTTGGCTTCCCTCTCTCCTCCTCCTTAGAATGCCCAAACAGTCAATGTAAATTGTCTGAGACAATCTGAAATAGAGGAAAAAAATGGCACAACTTACTACAAGTTAGCAAGGGTAAGGGAAAAAAATTATATACATGGAAGCATCTTGCATTTATTATTGTCTTCTCTCTCTCTCTCTCTCGACTATAATAAATCTTTTGCTTTGCATCACAAAACTTGTTCATGGACTTTCTTCCGTCCTTCCTTCTTCCCCTCCCCCCTTCATTCTTAAAATTCTTCTTCTTTTTTTGCTCTATGCACAACGGGGTGGATCGTGGTGTTGGTGTTTGGATGTTGAACTGAATTGATCAAATGTAGAATCCATCCATGTAATTCCTCCTTGCCTATACATATATATGTACATATCATATATATACAAAAGAGAAGAATTTTAAGCTGTGTATCTCTGTATAATAGTAGTAGATGTACATGGTACAGTTTAAGGAAGTAAAAAAGTCAAAGAATTGTGTCAATACATTTTGACGAAAAAAAATAAAACTGTATCAATACTATTGCATGTTGGATGAACCACTACCAATACACAGGACATTAAATTAAGGAGAGAGAGAGTATATAATCTAATTTAATGGAGAAGGTCATGTGTAATAGAAAAATAAGCAATTTTTTTTTACATTATTTTCTTCTCATCTTCATTTTTTTGAAATATTACTGGAGGCAGAAGAATCGCGGGTTTTTTTTCCAAACCGGAATTAGAATATATTTTTCTTTCCTCCCAAACCACGTCAAGGCACGCCATGCGTGTGTTGGAGAATATGAATTTATAATGAAATGTAAACATTGATGAAAACTCCTATAGATACTTGTCTAACTTGTATATCCTTTATACTCCAACCCCCTCTAGTATTAGAGAGAGAGAGAGAGAGAGAGCAAGACAAATTTACTTTCGTTTATAGAAAAAAGGTAGACAGTCGTCTAGTTATTGTGAGACTCTCCTATATAGTTATACGCATAATTTGAACACAAACATGCTAATGGGAAAAGAATGGGAGGTCGACACTCACGATCACAATTCAGCGACATGTTGACAGCCCGCCGTCTCTCTCGCTTTTTTTTATACCATGGAACGCTCACAACATACACAACGACCCAAGACCTCATGACACTATATTATAATAGTCCCTTCCTTTCCGTTCCCTCTCTGCTCTCTGTGTGTGCAAAACGTAGTGGTAGTGAGTTGACAGGAAAAATAATAGTGGGGCCTCAAGAATACACACGGAAGAAAAAATACAGAGAGAAGAAGAAGGCCCGTATATGACATTAAGGAAATGGAGAAAGAAAGAAAATACAATCGGAAGCTGGTTCGGAGATTACAACTCTTTACTTTTCTGAGATCAAGTTAGAAAATCCAAACTCAACTCAATTTACATAATCATCTCACCTTAATGATCCAACCCTTGTGCTTTTTTCCATAAAGAGTCAAGATGTACAGATGAGACTGTTTAGTTGGAGAAAATTTGTGTGTAGTTTTTAGTCATTTTCTAAAGTGTTGACATTTTATTCAAGTCTCACTTGGTCGTCACTCTCTTTGTCATAAGATATGCAGAGCCTTGAATAGAAAATTGTTTTTCATTTAAATTGATAAACATTTTATTTAGTACCCCCCCCCCCTCCTTTCCTTTGTCCCATTGAAAAAAAAATCACAAGTCAATTTAATTAAATCAATTTAATGGAAAAGGCCAAGATTGATCAAATTTGAAAAATATATTGTAAATCTTTCTCACCTTGTTACACTTGTTAGTGTAGGTACTGATAAAGATAAACTAATCGATTTTTTTGAGGAAATATTCTAATCAGTAGTATGGAGGCCAAGCCAATATTTTCTCAACACAATTTTCATAATGTATACTGAATAGACGCACAAAAAAATTGATTGTTTAATGTAAATTCACAAGTAGAACAATTTGGATTTTTGAGGAATGTCAGTTGAAAGCCCAGCAAAGCGGTGATGTCCCCACACAACTCTTGGTATAAATAAAAACAAGAATTGCGTTTGGACAATCAGGAAGCCTTGAACTGGAATTTTAGTAAACAATTGTTGTTGTACACATGAGGAAGGAAGGATTTCATCAACCTTTCTTCACACGCTCCACCATCACGTCTTGATAAATTTCTGTCTTCCGATTTCACTTTCCGTTCCCATTCCTCCTCCTCCAAGTCTCAATGGAAACCACCAAAATTGAATTAACATTTTGACAATAATTCACTTAATACAGAGAGCAACAACTGGAATTTACTACTTGAATACAAAACTTTTTTCAGAAAATACAATTATCTAACAAAACTAATAAAACTCTAGACAAATTTTAAAAAAATAGTGTACAAAATAAAATCAAAGTAAAATTAATTTCTTGTTTACAAAAAAAAAATTGTAGAAAAATAAAATGGTTAACACTTTGGAGTTTGCTGTAGTTGTAGTGATGATAAGACAAGACTTGGCTGTACTAATGACAAGAGAAGAAATAGTTGAGGTGTTGTTGGTCTGGATCCTTACAGATCGACTGCCCAACTGACTCTGTTTCAGTTTTTCTGACAGTGGAGACGGTTTTTGGCATGTCGGTTGTACTTTGGCAATGGCCTTACCTTTCAACTGTATGAATTAAAAGAGTTTTTTTTTCATGTATAATAATAATACATAAGAAATATAATAGAGGCAGACAATACAATGCGTACAGGGGAAAAAACATAATGCTGACACTGACACACACACACACAGAAATACATACCACTTTTATAGTTAGGTACAGAAGACAAACTTGGGATTGGATGGACAATACCTAGATAAACCCTATACACATATATGATGATGATGATGATGAGGCAGAGGGAACACAGTAAAGCAAGAACACGAACAAACCAGCCCGCATGAAAAACAAGATTCAATTCTATTCTACTATTCTTCCACGCTTTCCCGTTGTCGTTACATTACTGCAGTTGGGTCTATTGAGAAGAATTGCAGAGCAAGAGAGAGAGAGAGTGAGTGAGAGAATGGAATTGAGTTTTAGTTGGGTCTCTCTAGACTTGTAAGAGAGAGAGAGAGACTCAGCCTGCCAAATACATACATACATAATCATACGCACTCCATTCCTAGCATTGCGTTTATCTTGTACATTTTTCATTCCCTCTTCCTATAGATTCTAGATTATCACACATTCGTATATATTATATTATTATATATATTATACAAAAAAAAGAGAGAGAGAAGGACCAGGAAAGGGCATCAGTAGAGCAACGAGTGCCAGATCCAAAAAAGCAGAAATGGAAAGGTACCAGGCAGAGTGAACCGGATGGCAGATGTTCAATGAGAGAGAGAGACCTTTGTCGTACTTAAGTACCCAGAAGACATACGGGCAACGGAACGGCAACTTGAATTATTATCACCTGGCTCTTTACATTACATCTATCTATTCTGGCTCTCTTACTCTCCTTCTTTCAAACCTTTTCTTGCACACAGCTTTACGGTTACAATCTTTTCTTCTTATCCCCTTCTCTCTCTCTCTACTATGAGCTTCCTATCCTATCTCTCTCCTTTTTTTCTTTTTCTTCTTCTTCTCCAAATGTCTAAACGTTATGTAGTACCATTCATGGGTCCAGTCTCTCCTATACAGCCACACACAAAAAAAGAAGACCAAAAGGTAAAATATGGATAAGTTAAAGAGATTCAACGTTCAAAATTTGATTGAACAAAATATATTATCCTTGATAGAAATAATAAAATATTATATAGGTAAAAGTATTAAAATATTGTTTGCAAAAGACTATTCTACTCTCTCTCTCTTATATGGACAGCACGTTGGAGCAATAGAGGATAACAACAAGCATAAAATAAAATGCATAGAAATTGAATATATTATAATAAAATGTACATATCCAAGTCCAAGTAAAATTCTTTCGTTGAAGTATAAGTATATGTATAATATAAATATATTCTTTTTTTCTTTGTAAAAAAAAAGAAAAAAAAAGAATTACGGAGACTATATACTATACACGCGTCAGACGTCAACATTAGAGTTTCTCGACATTACTTGTTAGCCGTCAAAAATTTATTTCAATTTCCACTGAAATTCCGTCCCTCACTTATACGCTAAACTTACTTTACTACTTACTGTTATAGTTCAATTTCATCCATACGCACACACGCGAATGTACTAAGATGAAATGGCTTGTACTTTTTTTACTCTCTCTGTCTCTCAAAGCGAAGCCAATAAAAAAAAAGTCTTCATATTATTATTATATAGTAGATCGTACTACTAGTCAAGCCAGACCGTTGTCACTGTCGCCTTAACATTTACATGCATAAATAAAATGGAGCGAAAAGCGTGCTCAAAATGTGAAAAAGTTACATGCTAGAAATATTAGCATTTAATTGTTTGAGATAGAAACTTTATATTATATTTATAAGGAGAGAGAGAGAGAATAGAATATATATATACATACATACTTTTGTGCGTATAAGTACTACTAGTACTACAGTGTACATTACATAAACTTCTTGGGGTGTAGTTGTTTCCAGGCACCTCAAAAGTAACTCAAAATTTTAAAAAAAAGGACAGAAGAATAGTACATATGTCGTAGCCCAGAGTGGGGCTGGTCCTTTACTGGCCTAGGCTCTGGCGGGTAGCCACCGTGGACTAGTCCAGA